>JBBPFP010000076.1:3233573-3251485 GCA_037974795.1 Kaempferia galanga
CAACATAAATTACATAAATCACATTCTATAACTCCAATACAATAACATCAAATTTAAAATGAGTTCAAAATTATACAACTAATAAAATATCACAAATTTATTCAACTTCTCCATAATTTTCAACTTGTTTTTCATTAGACACAAACTCAATATCATCATCAGACATAATCTCAAGGTTACATTTCAATTTTTTTTTTTAAATTGAGATTTAAATTTAATAGCCCAAACTAAAAAAAATCATGAAAGCCTTGCACTATTTCTGTGACACCTAGACGATTTGACCTAGGGCGCCTAATCCCACCCAGGCGCCAAGGCTGCCTAGGCTGGTCAGCTAGCATGTTTTCGGTGCGATTGGCTGGCGCCTAGTGCCTTGGCGGCCGCCGAGGTGGATTTTTAGAACACTGATAAGTAGTAATAGTTGCAAAGTATGTATTTTCCGGAACACTAGTAGGAGCACCTTTCTAAATTGTCAAATAATAAGATTAGATTAAAAAAGATGAACTAAGGTGAATAAGATAATCCATCTCTCAAGTTTATCCATCTCTACATGAGTGCTCAAGTGGGAAACTCTTGCTTGAACAAAAGGACATTCCACCCATATTGAACCAAAGGGGTTGCTTTGACCACTAGGCCAGGCTCTCTCAAACAAAAGGAGTAATTTTTATGGTTAGGCATACAATTTTCTCTCCGGACCCAGAGGGCATACTCCCTAGTTGTGTCAAAGTACCCAATCATCTGGAACCCATATTCCTATAGTTTCCTGCCAGTGGTTGCATCATATGGTAGACCAAGGAGTTTTTAATGTCAACCAAAAGAGAACTTGTTACTAGCATGCCTTGTCAAGTTATGTCATAATGCATCTATCAACTAAAGTAGAGACAAGATTCTATTCGTGTAAATGTACTAATATATAAAGGAAAGGAATATATTTACGGTTCAATTTTCTAATTATGAAGTGCATAAGAAATACACAATGAACCAACAAGCTCAAAGAAGGGGTTTTCTTGTTTTAACCAAAGTTAACCCATTACAAAATCACAAAAATTGGTTCATTCAGAACTTCACACCTTAATCGGATCAACCAAGTCACTAAGATTGGTTGGTATGTGACTTCATACCTTGACCTGATCAACCGTAGGATACTCGATTTACTCTCAACGTCAGCCATCATCAATCACACCACAAAATCTTTCCCCGACAATAAGTTCGACCTACATATCAATCATCTACTATGATGATCAATATTTAACTTCAATTGATATATGCATACTCGCAATTTTATTACTGCCATAACCACAAGTACAGACTCATGGTTGTACTTATGATTGTATCGACAAAATCACTTCTACTTTCCTTTGATAATTGAAACTCCTATTGCTATATTAATCTTGATGTCAGGATCTCAGAGGAGCTAATATCATAGATAAAATTATAATGATATTTTTTTTTTCTATGGTTGAATTAGACTTGTACTGATTTAATAAAGTCAATACATCCAATAAGATCGATACAATTCAATTGGTAATTATTATAAACTAAAATAAATATCATATTTCTAAGTTATTGGAATTAGACATGTTTTTTGTAAATAAATTTGAATTATATCATTTGTATGTTTACATCATTGAGACTTTTAGTAAATGATTTACTGATTAAATTAGGGAATAATCTCTTGCTTATAATATATGTTGTCATCTTTATGTTGTGACATTTTTATTGAGTAGGTGGTCTCAATGTCATTAAACATAATACTCTTCTATTATTCTCGTATGTACATTCCTAAGTTTTATGGTGTCAATTGATGTCATTTTCTAAAACTTGGCTTTGACCATGCATGATCTCATAATGTATCATTTTGACATACTGTATTGGATGAGACAAACTTTCTTTGGATTGTTACCATGAAGCTTAGCTTCTTACTTTGATACTTGCCATACTCTAATTTCCATTTCTACATGACAGGGGCAACATACACATAATATCAGATATATGAATGTTTGCCTCTCCATGACACAGTGCCATCTCACCCTAGGAACACAACCAACACAAAGGTAGCACATGCCCCATTAAGATTGATCACCTCACCTATAGTAAATGTTTAGGGTCAAGTCATACAACAACAACAACCAAGTCTTCTTCTCACTAGGTAGGGTCAGCTATATGATTCCTTCTAATCCATTGGGCTCGATCTCCTATCATATTCTCATTAATTTAAAATAGAATTTATTCTATTTTATCGTTGCTAACCAATTCTTCTTTGGTCTCCCTCTTCCTTATTAATCGCATATTTGTCATGATCTCACATTGCCTAATTGGGGCATTTTTTAGACGGCTAAGTGTCTATATCATCTTGATTCTTAAGTATGGCTCTCATTTTCCTTCAATAGGCGCAATATTCTTAAGTGTATCTATTCCTTCAATAGGCGCAATTTTGACTTTCTTTTTAATATTATTGTTTCTTATCTTGTCTTTGCTCATATGTCTGCACATCAACTAAGGTTGGTTATATGGGTTAAGTTGTACTAATGAATGTTATAGTGTAGATCATCAATACAGCCTCACATACCTTATTCATGTCACTCAATCCATGCGTAGGAGCAAGGATTCTGCCAATAATCATGATGACATTACTGTTAACACAACTCAATCAAACACGGAACTTCCTTCATGTCAAATTCAAGCACAAGTCCTAATCTATGTTGCTAGGAATCACTATATTGGTGTGCTGAAAAAGAGACACATGACTCATCCTCAACCTCTCTTCTCATGTCTTGATGCAAAACTCCCCATTTAAATCTTTAGTCCGATAGTGGGTACAAGCTAAACTCAATCAAACGCCTAGCATGGCCACCTCAAGGCACATGCTCCTAAAAGGACTTGAGGCCGATAAAAACACACACATGCACTTTACATATTTATCTTATTTTTTAGGGCAATCTGTTTGCTCCTTCATTGGCAGATCTTGACCACATGATACAACTCAATACCAGGTAGTTGTTCTCATACTTGATCCTCTTTGGTGACTGCAGGAGGCTTACAGAATATTATGAATAGGGCAGCACAGAACTAATGATGACTTTTCATAGTCTTTGTTATCTCAATTTGTCATTATTAATGAATGTTTTGGTTTTCCTTGTTGAAGAGATGGCGTGGATGATTGTTTGTTGCACAGATTAATATGCTTGTGATTTCTTACATGGATTGGTTTGCAATGTTGCATGCAGTGTTAATTTATAATTCATGTATTGTATGATTTTAATAGTGAGAGTTACACGCTCCAGGTATTTCGGCTTGTTTCCCTGTGGTTCAACTTCTACTCGAGAAATAATGTTGTCCACGAGATGATTAATACAGTGAAGGAGGTAAGATCTATGACTGTTTTTTTTTTCCACTGTGCTTTTGGAGTTACTTTAATATATGGCAGAGTCTTCATCCATCATAATTTGCTGCTGAGTTATTCTTTATAGCACATTCGTTTTTCGGTCTTTACAGGTTCAATCATACAAATTTATACCACTGGTTTATCAGATTGCTTCAAGACTTGGTAGCTATAAAGATGGACAAAGTTCAACCAGTTTCCAGGTTTTTTAGGATATTCCTCTATTTTTAGAAGAAAGTATTGTTTTATTAAACTTGTGAAGCCCCGATATGTGCAGACTGCTTTGGTTTCTCTTGTAAGGAAAATGGCTATAGATCATCCATACCATACTATTTTCCAGGTAAATAATGTTTATTTAACATAGCTATTCCATTATAAATCTAGCTTTACAAGTAAATTTAGATTTGCATGCCACATTTGATGGATTTAATTGGGCTAGCAATTGGACATGTTCAGCTGATTGGCCTAGTATTTTGACGTGTTCTAACTGTGTCTGAGTGTGATTACCTTCTGCAAGTATCACTAATTGGTCTAGCAATTAGTAATGCAGTGTGAAAAATCATGCTGCAAAAACCACAAACTCCCAATTCATCATATAAGGAAACTATTCATTAGTTGATATGGGATCCTAACCAGATTTAAAATAAGGTCAAGTTGACTAAAAAATGTTTATCATATCTCTACAATTATAATCGACTTCTAAAAGGTCTAATTTATGTCTAAAAACTATAACTATTAGTTAAAAATATTTGTTGAATTTTAAAATTGTAAAACTGTAAAAAAAAAAAAAAAATCTGATTTGATTCTCAAATTTTGAATTATGTATTCTCCTGGGAAATGACATTGTACAACTTAGCCCTTCTTTGGTTATTTCCAAACATAAGTAATGATTGTCGCATGAAGTTTGTGAGTATGGTTTATTTATTATCGTTTGTTTGCCTACCTTTCAAAGAATGAGAAGCTGGTGGTCCAAAGAATGAGATACTGGCAGGATCTTCATCTTCGCTTTATTTATCTTGCTTTTTAAACGTCTTGTCTTGTGGGTCAAAAAATATTACTTTCAATCTAGAGGTTCTATTCTAGACGTAAAAGTGCACTTTGTAGCTCCCCATGAGACAAAGTGAAAGCACAAAGTGTAAGACTCGAATGTCTCCTAGTAATTTAGCATATTCTCTTATTTGAAATTGAACTATTGTTTAAATAAATTGGTAAATTAAATATACGTTCATTAGGCTTAATATTCTTCACAATTAGAATGAATATAAATGCTTTTGTAGGAATCCTAATGGAATTTCTAGGGATAATGATAATGAATGCATAAGTTATTCTATATTGTCTTTTAGTTTACAAAGTGCATCAACATATTTTTTTTTATAATAATCAATACTTATCTCAATCCTCTCCTAGTACCAACCTATGTCTGTTGCTTACACATGATAAAACTCTCAATCTGGTGAATAGAAATAGACAAGGAATCAAAAACAAGATTTAAACTTAGGAATTACTATAAATTGACAAAATTTTAGATGTTTTACTGATATCAGGAATTTTATCAATTTTTGTTCATATCTTGCTCTTTCTTTTAATTTAGTTGGTTCTTTTGAGTTTAAGATAGTGTGATAATCATAGATTTGGAGAATATAATATGTAAACTAGTTCTTAAATGTTGTGACTTATCAGAGGGTTTTGCAGAAGATTTGGTAAATGATAGCTTGGAGGTTGTCATTGTTGTGTGTCTAGAGGGGGTGAATAGCATTTAAGATGAAAAATAAAACTCATTTCTTTTGCTTTCATTAGTGCAAGTCTAAACTTATCTTTTCTCAATCATGTTTGGAGTATACACAATAAAAATAATAAACACAAAAAATATTTTGGTAACTCAAAGATATAATGTGGTTAGGTTCGGACCCTAAGGCCTACTCTACTCTACAACCTGACAATCTGGATTAAGCTCAAAATACCCACTATTAAAGAGACTCCTCTAAGAGAGGTGAAGAAACATTGCACAAAATCTTTTTAGAAATATGAAATAAGCACGAGGAAGATATTACCAGACAGAGCACTAGTACGGAGAAACAAATACTTATTGTGTATTAGTTGTGTATTCAAAAAGTAGCTCATTTGAATAACTTCTAGGTTAAATTAATCAACTCAAATACGCAAGCAACTAACAATAAATATCTGAAAAAGGTAATTTTACTGCCCAAGTCAACTAAGTTTTCATCCAATTGATTGATAACATCTCAGTTGACTCATTATGCATCCAATCAACTGAGTTGGATAACATCACTAGCCTATTTGCAAATGACTTATAATTTTAGTTGATATTTTGAGGATTAAGTCAGTTTGAACCATATTCATGGGACTGATACCATGGCAATCGACTAAGCTAACCAATATAGCAGGCTTATATTGTTTAATTGTCACATGGCTCGACTTAATTGGTATTTCATTCTGTTCAAATAAAAAAAGACCGAGCATAAGATTCTAGTGGACTAAGGGCATCCTCAATGAAGCTTTTTGTAAGCTTTTTTCACTCTCTCTTTCCTATGTGTCATCAAAATTATAGAAGCTGGGTTCGGAAAATCGAGCCTAGCTTATTAATCTCTTTCATCATTTTTGGTGGGGGCCACCAAAAAAAGCTAAAAAACCATATCACCATTGGAGATGCCCTAAGCAGTTGATTAAGCATCCCAATTAACTAAGACAAAACATGACTCATTCTCATCGTAAGTTGCAATCCTTCGAGACCATGCTCGTAGACTACAACTTAGAACTCATCTTCCCACGTTGAAGGCTTTGAGAACCTATTTAACTTGAAATCATCAACTCAAAGATTACAAATCATACAATCTCTTGTAGCTCACTGTCTTCCTATTGTCATAGTTTTACATTGTCCAAGAGTTCTCCTAAAGGGATGTGGAACTTATACCATGATCAAATCGCCATCTTCCAGCTATCTTCCAGATTTTGTAGGTTGCAAACTTGAAGAAGAGTGGGGTCAGAGAGGAGAGGGAAAGCTCGCACCTATAGGGTTTGGGAACTCATACCTTGATCAAATCAAGAATTTAGCTCTCATACCACTCTATGCAACATGAGTAATCACACAGCTAAGAACTCAAACTCTGATACACCAAAGAAGGAAAATAATATTTACTGAAAAAATATAATTGTAGCCTATCTTATTTTTAAAATTATATCCAACTTTTCGAGGTATAGTTTATCTCTAGAAACCATAAGTTTAGCAACTCTTAGAAATTAAGAAATATATAATATATTTAAAAATAATAATTTGGAATTGATCCTTAAACTTTGAACAACGTTAATTGGACTTCTAGAAACTTGAGATTTAACTCCTTGAAAATGATTCTTGTGTTTGTCATGAATTTTGATATTCTTTTAATGGATTTTTATTTATTTTATAGACTAGCAATATCAAGCTATGCAAATGTGTTCATTAACTCATTCACTTGTCTTTTGTTAGAAAGATTCAAAGCAAAAACATCTTTTATATTTGTTGATATTCCCTACAGTTTGTCTAGATGCTTCTTTAATTTCTATGGATGTTTATCTAGAATTGCTTCTCAATTTAAAACTAAGTTTTGCTGTATAAAGCTAGATCATCCTCGAACTTCTGTTTCTTGTTCAAGCAGCTTCTTGCTTTAGCAAATGGGGACCGTGTAAAAGACAAGCAAAGGAGTAGAAACTCATTTGTTGTTGACATGGACAAAAAACTTGCAGCAGAGAATCTCTTGAATGAGTTATTGACATTTCATGGAGCTCTCATAAGACAGGTACTTTTCATTTTAGGTATCATGTATCCATTTGTATTACATAATTGATATATTTTTTGTATTATAGATGAAACAATTAGTTGAGATTTACATCAAACTTGCTGAATTGGAGACAAAAAAAGAGGTCAGTTGTACTTCTTTAGAATTTATATATTTAGTATTTTTATTGCCTTAGTTTAGCATTTTGATAATACACAGTGAAACTTTCTTGCAAATATTCTTGAACAGGAGACTAATAGGAGAGTACCGTTACCCAGAGAAATCCGTAATATTCGTCAGCTAGAACTTGTAAGGGTGACAATGATTTCCTTAGTTTTAGAATTTCAGCGCATGTTATTCATAATCTACAAACTCCATGCTATTAATTCTTTTGCTCACAACTTCCATGGATTAAAATTAGTTTATTTATTTTGTTGCTAATTTATAATTTTGTGACAGCAAAAATAGACTCCAATGTTTTTGCTTGCTAACAATTTGAACAGAGCAGGCCTTAGATGGTCAATGATTGTTGAACTGAATTATTTGCCAATTTGGCCATCAGGTTATATACTAGCAATCCACCACCTTGCTTCCACTTTGAATGTAGTGTTATTGGATAAAATTCACAACTTCAAAAGCTTAACATATTACACTTCTAACATTAGTTTAGCATAGGCTACTAGTAATACGGATGACAACAATGATGGGCATATGCCTTACATGTCTGATTGTCTTCTGTTATCACTTATCCAGGGAAGCTCTTTCCTGGCATCTACACATTGGCATTTTCATCTTATAAGCCAGTTACACTAACAATAATGAAACAAATGCTATAATCAATCTTTTACGGAATACTAATGACTCAAATGGAGCATGTTTCCTTCAGTCATTCAGAGATAAAACTATCTCGAAAGTTGAAATATTATCAAACACTAATACTGGACATTCTGTAAGCTGCACAAGTTGCATACAATTTCAGCCTAACATGGAGGGAAGTAATCTTGATTTACTTAAATTGGTTTTTGTTAGATTACAATATCGTGGATCTTTTATCCTCAATCTTCTTTATACTGGTTGGGATCTGCTCTAACAAAAACCTATTAGAAGATTTGATTAATTACCTTTTCAATTGCTTTTGAGCCAATGACCAATATGCAATTGAAAAGGAAAAATGGAAGCATAGTGTACTAAGTCTCTATTTGGAATAATGACTGGACTGTGAACAAATATATTGTCTGAATCCAGATTGATTGACAAATAAGAGAACGACATGATTTTTTATTAAGAATACTTGGAATGAAATTTGACTTCTCATCATGAGTTCCAATGAAATGCAGAAAGCAAATGGCAGCATACTTTATGAATCCAGATCACTTTTCAAGTAGAATACCGCCGTGGTTTTGTATTAAATAATTGTTATATTTGAATGAAATTTGGCTTCTCATCATGATGTCTGATGCATCTTTTCTATGCATAATTGTGGTTTCATTAATTGTCTGATAAATGTCAATTATGGCATTGTTTCATTGTGTGTTGTAGATCCCATAAATTGCCAAGTCGCAAACTTACATGTTCACTTCTGCTCTTCTTTCAGGTACCAGTTGTCACAGCTACAGTTCCTGTTGATCCCACTTGTCAATATCAGGAAGGTTCTTTTCCACATTTCAAGGGCCTGGCTGATTCTGTAATGTATGTGGCTTGATGTTTCTACTTGTACAGGAATTTTTACATAGGTTGTTTAGTTTATATTAAAAAATTTCAGGGTAATGAATGGCATAAATGCTCCCAAAGTAATTGAGTGCCTTGGTTCAGATGGTCATATATATCGTCAACTTGCAAAGTCTGGGAATGATGATTTACGACAGGATGCTGTAAATTCCATTTCTCTTTTGCCTATAATTCTTAAATAATTTACTGAGCTATACTTTCTTCCAAGTTGTAGCACATTTTCCCTCCCTATTGAGAATTATTGCTCTATTTCTTTCACATGTAAATGCACTTAATATTGACGTGTAATCAGTTCTAATAGGAAATGGCTCTCTTCATAAAGTTATAATGCTCTGAAGCAATGTTTGTACTAGTGAATGGTTTCTGACGCATCAAATGGAAATTATGTTCATGTTTGAATAAGATTGTTATCCTTTGGCTTACCATTAATCCATCCGTAACTGGTTGAGATGGAACAGCGTAGATGATTTTCTGTCACAAATCCATCATATTTGTTAGATTGCAATGCATGCTGTAACATTCTAGAGATGCTAAAATTTAGCTTCTATGAAACAGTGTCTTCAAAGAAACCTAACTTGTTGATGGTCATATGACTTTTTCCATATTGTTGAAATAGATAAATTCATTTTCAATCATCAAGAATGATTGAAGATTTAGCTAAATTATTTGAGGCAATTTAAGTTTATGTTGCCCAAGGTATGAATACCTTAAAACTTGTGACATCCCAATGAACACCTAAATTTGGGCTACAAATCTTGCATTTTTCTTGTGTACATTTCTATTTTCTTATATGATTACCAAACCTACACTATTTCTTTGACTTTAATATGACTAAAGTTTAACAGTTTCAGCTAGATCCATTATCATCAAATACAACACTCAATATAGAAACACCACTATTGTTCAAACTCCTAAATTTTAAGTTTACTAACCTTGTTAACATATTTGCTTAGTTGCAAGGCATAGCACTCTCCTTAAACAGTTCTCTTGATCAGATTTTGCTATAAATATGTAAAACTCTAAAATGTTGTAATGGTCCATCCTCTTTCAGGTCATGGAACAATTTTTCGATTTGGTAAATAATTTCTTGCAGAATAATAGAGATACATGGAAAAGAAGGCTAAGAATTCGTACATACAAGGTATTAGATGTGTTCTTAAAATTCTGAGCAATTTTTTGTCATGTTGTCAGGTATACTCTGCAAGTGCAGCTAAATTTTTCCACAAGGATGCTTTGTTGCTCTAATTCTCTTTTTCCTTAATCATGACCTTATTTACATAGTTTTAAGTTTTAATCAAATTGTTTCTGTATTCTATTATTTTTTCATTCCTTGGTAGAATATATTTAACTCTTTTATCTGTGAATGTCTATGCAGTGTCTTCCAAAAATATTTCCCATACAAATTTCTTGCATGTGCATATTTAGCTCATTTAAATTTCTAGATGAAATTGTGCCATTTTATCTGTATCTAATTTTGCAGGTAGTACCCTTTACTCCGAGTGCTGGTATACTTGAATGGGTTGACCGTACTATTCCACTTGGCGAATACCTTTTAGGAAGGTTTGAATCTTATTCATGGTGTTTTAATGTGAAATATTTTATGATGTTGCTTCAGGAAATTATGTGTTACCCTGTAGTGCAAGAAATGGTGGAGCACATGGACGCTATGGGGTTGGCGATTGGACATTTCTTCAGTGCAGGGAATATATGATGAATGTAAGTTGAAATTTTTTGAGATTCTCATCTGCAATAATTGCTGACATCTTATGGTGGTATGATCCAAAGCATATATATGTTCCCCTTTGGTTGGTTGTTTTAACAGGAGAAGGACAAGAGGAAGGCATTTGCGCAAGTCTGTGACAATTTCAGGTTTGATATTTATCTACCTTGATTAGTAGAAATTCTGGCACATATCATCCCTTGCCCTTAAATAATGGGTGTTTTGATACCTCAACAAGGAGCCCTTCTTCCATCTAAATATGAGATGATGTTCGACAATAACTTACTTTAAAATTCATCATTTGATCAGGCCTGTTCTGCATTATTTTTTTCTGGAGAAGTTTTTGCAACCCGCAGATTGGTTTCAAGGCAGGCTCTCTTATACAAGAAGTGTTGCAGCTAGTTCCATGGTCCAAAATTTTTATCTCGATAAATTCTTTTCATATGCCCATACAGTGTTTTAGCAATTTCAACTTTTGAAAATGTCTACTAACTGTTTTATTGCCTCACAATTTGATTCTCTTTCAGGTTGGTTACATTGTAGGACTTGGAGATAGGCATTCAATGAATATTCTCATAGATCAAGAAACTGCAGAAGTAGTCCACATCGACCTTGGGGTTGCCTTTGAGCAAGGACTTATGCTTAAAACTCCAGAGAGGGTTTGCCCATTTAAACTTTGTTGCTGATGGCATAGTAGATCATTTGTAAACCCATTTTGCAATCTCAGCTCACAGTATAACTTCTATTCAGGTTCCATTTAGGCTGACTAGAGATATTATAGATGGGATGGGTGTTACCGGCGTTGAGGGTGTCTTCAGAAGATGTTGTGAAGAAACTCTCTCTGTCATGAGAGCAAATAAGGAAGCACTGCTAACTATTATTGAAGTATGCAGATTTCTCTTAGTTCCATTGCAATACCACTCGTGCCTCTGTAAATAATTATCATTTATGTTGGTAATTTGTCTATGGCTGTTGCAGGTATTCATCCATGATCCTTTGTATAAGTGGGCACTCTCACCTCTGAAAGCTTTGCAGTTGCAAAAGGCATATAGATCCTTGCATTCATTAACAGTTTTTAACTTAGTTTTATTGTAATCTTGTTGAATACACCTTATTCTACTTGGCTGACAAAATTTTAGTCATGTGATGTCTAACAAGAGCATAACCTCATGAAATTGAATCAAGTGAGCTCCATACATTGGGAAAGCAATTGTCCTTTGCCAATAGACTTGCACAAAGAGCCACATGAATTATGTCTAACAATATTCCATGTAAAGTAGTATATGTTGTTTTTGTCTCAAAGAGACTCGCACAAAGAACCACTTATATCCATGGTTAAAAGTATTATTCTTGGCAGGGTGTCAGTCCTCGGCTGAAATGTTACTGAGCAATTGTGTACCAAGTTCTCGGCTGACTAGGAGGGATGAATTGAGAAGACAAACTGTGAGCTGGAAACTCTTAAGCCAGCTCATAGTTGGCCTAGAACACTAGTGAGAAGATGAAGCCTAGGGGGCCTTCACCTCACACCTTGGCTCACTAGTGGCCTCAAGCTTTGTTGGCCAATCAGCATACAGAATAGTTTTTTAAACCATGCCTTTATCTTTCTTATATGGATACATAAAATTTATGATCATGGAGTTATCCATTTTTTGTGTTTGTCTTTTTTAATAGTCTTTGAGCGGCTTTAAGCTAGTAACTTTGATGCCTATAGCCAATGGTCATGGAAACAAATGCATGTGCTTACTTTTGCATGCACGACCTTAATTGTCTTTTGTATACGCAGGAAACTGATGATGGTGTAGATGCAAGCTTGGAGAGTTCACAAGATGACGAAGGAAACAAAGATGCTGCACGAGCTACCCTCAGAATCAAAGAAAAATTAGATGGTTATGAAGCAGGTGAAATAAGAAGTGTGCCGGGTCAGGTAATATGTTATCTTCTTTCTTCTTGTTCTGTATGCATGTCTGATCATCGTTTTTCCAGTGATTTGCCAACTAAGGTAAATGATTGATCAAAATTTATTCTCTGTTTAACTGAGTTTGCATAATTTTGTGATGTGTATATAAGCTCTTGTTCCATGTTGTTATTAATTTATTCTGTGTTCATCTATGGTAAATGATCAATGTTGCATAATTTATTCTCTTCTAAATACAATTATAAATAAATCTAACTGAAATTCTATTTGATTGCTCTAAAATTCGAGTATTAAGGACAACTGCCAATTGGTGCTACTTCTGGCATGTCCTTTTTTGTCATGTGTCGAGTCCGGCTACAAGTCTATTTTCTAAAATAGTTTAAATCTTTTAGTAAATTGTTTTCAATATATATTTTTTAAATTTAGTATTTATAATATGTTAAAAATAAAATAAAATAAAATTTATAAATAATAAAAATTTAATGTAAATACACAGAAAATACACCTTTTGCAAACAAACAAAGCAATAATAGTTTAATAAATCACATTTTATCATTGAAACATTATAGAAAATTGTTGTAAGTGGCTTAATGCTTTTGTTCAATTTTCATATATATATATATATATATATATATATATATATATAATTTAGTTTATGTACAAATTGGAAATATTATTTATTGGCAATGTTAAATTACTCTCGATCTTTAATAATACATTGAAATTGTTAAATTAGAAAGAGTAATAAAGTAATCCTAGATATGTTAATTCTATCTGGCTATTGTTGTGTATGCAGGTCCAGCAACTCATACAGGATGCAATCGACACTGACCGGTTGTGTCATATGTTCCCAGGTTGGGCGGCATGGTTGTGAGAAAGCTGTCAACTCTGTTGTGTTTCAACTTGCCAGAACCATCTCAAAGCGCCTTCACATGTTGAACCTGTCCGATGCAGCAACAGAAAGGAGCAAAGCATATTTGATCAGTAAAGTGAAGAATCTGGGTGCTAGACTGCTAGTTGACCTGCCCAATGTTTTGCTCTAGATGGATGGAGTTTCAACATGAAATTTAAGTGCTGCATCTGAGAAATTGGGTACCAGAGTAATGCGTGCTCACTTGAATCGAACATGAAAAATGTTGACCCACCCGTTGTTTTTATCTCCTAGGAAGTAAAAGCAATATTCGAATGAAATTTCAATCTAAGTTACTGTATCTATCTCACGAATCTTGGACTATTTAACCATGTTATTATAGATATGCATCTTCGTGGAAATTTTGTTCATTTCAATCTTATACGAGTTTTATTGATTATATTTGAGTGTGATATTGTGTTGATAGAGTGAGATTAAATAGTTATAACTAAAAGTTATCATCATAACTTTAGAGCATTTCTGGAGAGTGTGGAATAAGTAATGGAGGGCGTAGATACTTTGCATCTTATAAATTTATAGAACTCTTTAAATCAATTAGTGGGGTTTGATTAAAATTTACTGATGGGATATAAACTATTTGCATTTATGTAAACTTGCAACCATGGGGAAGAGTTGAATAAGAGAGGATAGATATGGTGTCAAATCTTGATTTTGAGCAAGGAACAACATGGGTATGATGTTAGGAGATCTGTACTTAGCATGAGCCTAGTTTGATCGGGCTTGGTCTTTTGAGGACCAAGATCATGTTCGTTGAAAATTAACATAACATTGGAGCACTTTCAGAGAGTTTAAAATAAGTAATGGAAGTTACTGTTGGATTTCTTACTACCTTAGAAACTCATAGAACTTAAAATGATCCAATTGGTCCTATCCAGGTCGATCAGTGAGTTTTGATCGAAATCTATTTGTGGATCTAGGCTATTTGGATTTTTATAAATTTGCATTATTAGAAAGGGTTGAGTGAGAAAAAGGTAGATATTGTGTCAAACCTTGATTTTGAGCAAGGAACAACGTGGGCTTGATCTCTAAGAGACCATGGGCATATTTTAATTGAAAGTTAGTGTAACATTGGAGTACCTCTGGAGAGTTCGAAATAAGCAATGGAAGGCACAAAATCCACCGATCTAAAATGGATACAACCAAATCTGTTTAGGTCAATTAATGAGTTTTGACTAAACTCACTAATTGACTTAGGCTATATGGATTTCTGCAACATTGTAACCACCAGGAAGGATTGAGCTAGGACAAAGTGCATATGATGTCAAACCTAGATTCTGAGTAAGGAACAATGTGGGCATGATGTCGGGAGATTAACATTGTTGGGGTTGTAAGGTTGCAAATATAGTCCGACATTGGAAACACATGAAAAAAACATAGGTTTAAAAGAGGAAGATATTTCCATGGGTATAAAACTTTTAGGTAGAGCCCAAAAGCAAAATCATAAGAGCTTACACCCAAAGTGAACAATATCATACCATTGTAGAAATATCTAAAAATTTTTTAAACCCAACAATTGGTATCAGAGCCCGGACTGCTAGAAGGTCTAACCGTCGACTATGCACAAAAGTTATGGTCTAATTGGATCATGTGAGTACAACGGGCCTAGTATGATCCCAGATCAGGTCTAACGTGGGTATGATCTCTTAGAGACCAGGACCATGTTCTAGCTTAAAGTTAGCATAACATTGGAGTAGGGGTCTTAAAAATGAACCTGATCCGAATCGAATTGAAAAAATCAGGTTCAAATTGAGGGTTTTGGATTTAGGTCGGGTTCGATTGGATATTTTCGAGTCGGGGGAGGGGGGTTGACTCGAATTTAGATTTTAGTGGGGGTTAAATTAAATTTTATTTTAAAAATTAAGATTCTTTTGTGTGTATTAACATTAATGTTAGTATATGATAGTGATAAATTATTGAGATAAAATTAAAGAATTATAGGAGAAATAGCAAAAAAAAGTCATTTTTAATTGGGTTATTAGGGTATAGTTTATGTTAGTCGGGTTTGTATTTAGGAGTTTCGAGTTATATTCGGGTTCGGATTGAGATTTTTTATATATTGTTTTCAACTTTGACCCACCCGAATTGACATCCCTACAAATATAGCGCCTTCAGAGAGCCCGAAATAAATAATGGAAAGCACTGTTTGACTCTTGAAACCTCAGAATCCCACCGGACATGTCTAAGTCGATAGTGTATTTTGACCGAAATTCAATGATTGACCTAGGCTATTTGGATTTATACAACCTTGCAACTAGGAAGGGTTGAGTGAGGAGAATATACATATGATGTCAAACCTTGATTCTAAGCCAGGAATAACATGAGCTTGGTGTCAGGAGATCAACACTATCACGAGCCTGATCTGATCGAGATTAGGCCCAATGTGAGTCTAATTTCCAGGAGACTAGCTGAAAATTAGCATAATATTGGAGCACTTTCGAAGAGCTCAAAATAAGCAATAAAGGATGCTGTTGAACTCCTTGTAGCCTCAGAAACTCACAGGACCTGAAATGAGTGCAATTGAACTTATCTAGGTCAATCGTGAGGTTTGATTGAAATCCTTGATGGACCTAAACTATTTGGATTTCTACAAACTTACAACCAATAGGAAGGCTTGAATATATGGAACATAGATATAACGTGAAGTATTAATTTTGAGTAATGTAAAGTTAGTTATGATCGCGTGCCATTTGACATAGAGTCTGAAACAAAATAATCCTTTTCAAGCTTGTGAGATTAATTTACATTGACAGTTTTCACTGAATTCAGACATTGTAATATTTATTTGACTGGACAATTAAGTTATTCCTGTGACCATTCAGTTTATATTACACAACCCATACTACATATACTACATACATGACAATTAAATATAATTTATGAATCAAGAATATAAAAAATAACAACTCTACACCATTGTAACTTTACATTTCATACCCAATTATTTTACTTATAAGATTATAGATAATTAATCTAATATTTTGGAGAACCTGTCCCTTAAAATTGATACTAATATGACAATTCAATTTTTTTTTTTTTTTTGTTGGTTAGAAGTTCACCTTCAGATAGGATAAGAAATTGAAGAAATAAAAAATTTGATACAAAGCTTAAGGTTAAAATCTAAGAACGATTGACGCAGGTTATGGTGCTAAATTTTCTTAAAAGCCCTTAAAAGCTTGAGGATTTTTTTTTTCTTCAAAAATTGATTGCTCAATTGATTTTATCATTGTATCTAGAAGTCTGTTGAAAAATACAGTCCAACAATCAAGTGGCTTCCAGTATTGAGCTCGAGCTGCTACACTGTAATACACCCACACCAACATGAAGAGTAACAATAAAATGAAAATACACATCGAACTCTTTCCTAACACCAATGTTATAATACTACAATCATGAGTTAACATGACAGGCACAGATGGCACGGATTTCCAGTTCCAACAAATTGAACAACATAATACTCGAATCCACCAAAAGGTATAAAATAACCAACGAGCATGCTTTGAAAAAATATATATACACACATACAATCCTATTCACCTGCGGGACATAAAAAACAGGCCTGTGCGTGACTGCTTCGCTGGACAAGGTACGTGTTTTTTTTCCTTTTTTCTTTTCGTTTGCTTTCCTTCGTCACTCTTTCCTTCCTCAAAACGTCTTTGCCGCGCCGAAGTAGGGTAGAGGAAATCGTCGCGCCGTGTCGAGGAAATCGTCGCGTCGTTCCTCAGCCCCTCACCGTTCCCCCCTCTCAGCCACAGCCTGTCAAGAACAGCCGCGGCACCATACGTGTCTTTCTTTAGGTTTTTTCCCTTTTTCTTTTCGTTCGCTTTCCTTCGTCAATCTCTTTGCTGCGCCGAAGTAGGGCAAAGGAAATCGCCCTGCTGTGTTGAGAACAGAGAACATCGTTCCTCAGCCCCTCAGCGTGTACGACGATTTCAGATCCCTCAACCGCGTACCTCTCGCTGCGAAGCTTTCAGACCCTCCCAAGTTCCTCGACTTATTGAGAACAACCAACATATTAGGGTTTTCTGTTGACCTCTAACCGCTGCAACACGTCTCTGTAAAACTCCTTATCTTTCCTATTTACATTTCATTATTCATAGTTTCAATATCTCCTATTGAATCACTCTTCCACTTCCCTTTGTTCTTAGTTTCAGCATCTTATATTTCTATCTCTGAGGAAAAAATTAATTTTTCTATGATGTTAGATTATTGTGAAAATATTTCACATGTTAAAGTTATTGTTGGATTCCACATGTTAGATTTCAATTTATTATACGAATATTACTGTGATGTTAGATTACTAGCAATATTCATTTTTTAAATATATTTGATTTTGAATATTTTTTTCCTAGCTATATGATGATATATGCATGTTGTATTTGTTGGGTCAATCGAGCACCCCAGGTTTTGATGTTTGGACATTGGTTTAAGTTAGGATTATTGTTGTACTAATATGCAATGTGAGTTTG
>JBBPFP010000076.1:3273071-3291277 GCA_037974795.1 Kaempferia galanga
GGTACTAAGTTGTCCGAATTGCTTGTGCACTCGGGCAGGGATCACTTGGAGCGGTTGTTGACTAAGTTGATCTGTGCCTGAATCTGACTGACCGGACTGCCTGTGCAACTGACTAGGTTGAATGTTTCTGAAACACTGATCCGTTGGGATGACTGCTGCTGGAGTTGCACTGGTTGAACCTGCTAAGCCGGCTACTGCTAACCCTATCCGGTCAGACGAAGTTTCCGTTTGGCCTGTTCTAGCCGTGTTGACTGTCGTTAGCCCATTCGGCCCGGCGGAACTTCCGTTTGGCCTGTTATGAGGGTTTCGGCTGCTTCATCCGCTAAGTGTTGTGGCCTGAGTTGCTGTGTCACCCGCCACATGGCGCCGTGCTGTCTTCCCCACCGTCCGTCATGTGGTGCCTTATTAAAAACCATGACATCTTCCACGTGGCTCACCAAACTTTACCAGATCACCTCACTATCTTGCTCATTCATAATAAAATATTTTCTTCATCCGTAGAAAAAAAAAACATATTTTTAGGGTCACAGGTATCAGAAGTTTAGGTTGGAATGTTAAGTGAAATTTAGGTTGGCATGTTAAGTGAAACCCAAAGTCAAAATAGATGGAATTATACCTTGAACTTGCAATACTTCAAAGATTCCTTTTGATCAAAGACCAATTGATTTTTAACTGCAAAAGGATTCATAAAAAAACATACAATTTTACTTATAAAACTACAAAAACTATGACTTTAAGGCACACAACAACAGATATTTGATGAGGTCAAGAAAAGTTTCTGAGAACAGTTGAGGAACAAGAATTCTACTAATTAACTCAAAAAGTTTCTGAGAACAGTTTAGAATACATTCACACTATCAAAACGACTACCCTCCGAAGCTAACCTAACCTATCTGTAAATGAAGTGGCGAGGCGGTGAACAGAGTTCCGAATCACCAAGGGAAAGAAACATATTAGTTAACAAGCGAGAATTGAAACTGTAGTTTAGATTTTAGCTCAGCAGTAAACTCCGATTCCTCTTTTCAACTCCTGCTATTCTTACTCATGTCCAGAAACTCTATTTCTTAGGTTTCATCGTCCGAGATAAGTTAGCGTCAAGATGCATCTACCTTGTTTGTATCTTTAGTTATTCTTTTTCTGATTCGTTTCTTCTTCGTAGCTCCAGCAGCGTTGCCACCATCCTGCATGAATCAGAGATCGGATAATTTTAAACTTTGCGGACCAACTGCATAAATTGTGTATGTGGCATTTGTGTTAATTCTCAAGAACAGAGTGAAAACTGCAGGTGGCATTTGTGCTAGTTCTCAATTTCGCATCATTCATTGGTTATTAGATTTTTACCAAAAAGTTACTGATTTTGAATTCACCAAGATGCATCTTACACAGTAAAATCGCAAATTTATCCCAATTGAATATTTAAGATTTTAAAGTGTCCTCAAATGTACTTTTTTCTTCTAAATCTATTCAAAATGCTTGTCAGAGTTGAATTTATCAAATGTTAACTTTGATACGATCTAATATAATGGGGCGGGAACAAGAGAGATACAAACGGATAACTTATACTATACTATTGTAGGATATTGCGGCGTCTTTCAAGTAGAGAAAAACACCATTTTTTTCTTCTTACTAACAGCTCTTCCTTACGTCTACCCACATACCCAGCAAAACAAGCAGAAAAGGCATACAAACAAGATTTAAAATTGACGAACTGCAAAGATGAAATAAGGAAGCTCCATAATCACCTGATTCTTCGCGATAGAAGCATCATCATTTGGCTTTTTCTTCTTACATGAGAGTGGATTTGGACCCTGTTGAAAATAATTAGTACACCCACACCATTAGTGGTGTAAATAAGCCAAAATATGATAAATTGATACCGAGGAAAGGTTCAAATGAAAATCATATAATCATAATTTAAGGATCCTATGTCGCTCTATGGTCGGTTTTCAAGATGAAAAATACCATTATTATCAGTCTGCCACGGAAGGCCACCTAAGCGGTTTCAACAAGGGACCACTTTACCCACACAATATGCAGTAGTCCTCTTTAGGCGAGTCTTCTAAAAAACTGTCCTAGCGACCCTTTACAATAGTCATTTTGAATAAATTGTAGTGTTTTACTAATATTTTCTATTAATTTTAAATGATAGTCCATTAGTGGTCAATGTTTAGATTTCGTACTCCCCTTTTATAAACAATGGCAATCAAAATTCTTCAAATTATTTAGGTGCAAGAGGAAATGGAGTATATTTGAAAGGGTAAGTTAACATACCTTAACAACTTCAAATTATTTACATTTAGGATATGTCTGCTATACATAATATTAATTAACAAATGGATATTTCTCATAGACTCATACAAGGAGATACAAAAAATGGAACTACTACTTTGCCAATCCTGTAGGCCGTCATGTCACATAAAAACCATTAAATTAATCACAGTTCTAAGAAAATGAGGATTTCTCAAAGCCAGTTCTAGTTACATGAACATCATTGCAATAGTTGAAACAATCACTTTATTTGTCATTAGTGTTGGGTTGCAATGGTTACAAATAAAGTTTCACGTTGAAAACACATGGAACTTATAACAGAAAGATATCTCCCTCAATATGAGACCTTTTGGATAGAGCCCAAAAACAATAACATAAAGGCTTTGGCCCAAAGTGGACAATATTATATCATTGTAGAGCTATCTGAATTCTTTTTGTCATAACAATTGGTATCAGAACCCAGACTGCTAGAAGGACTAACCACTAACTGTGCACAAGAACCATGGTCCAATCGAGCCATGTGAGTGGAATATTGATCTCGACGATCAGACACTAGTGAGAGAAGCCCTAATTGCGGCTAGGAAAAAAAAAACCTAGTAAGTCGATTGGACTTGGGGGTAAGGAAGTTCTAGTAGGTCGGGTGAACTGAGGGGCAAGAAAGTTCTAGTAGGTTGGTTGGACTGTCCCGGTGGGTTAAGGTCCAGATGAATTCAATAGGATAGGCTTGAGGGGGCAGTCCTTCTTTTGAGAGGGGGGAGGAGAATTGTTGGGTTGCAATGGTTGTAAATAAAGTTCCACATTGAAAATACATGGAAAGGACCATGAACTTATTAGGAAAAGATATCTTTATTGGTATGAGACATTTTGGATAGAACCCAAAACTAAAGTAGATAATATCATACTATTATGGATATATCTGAATTATTTTGGTCCTAACAATTAGCAATAGTAGCCAAGCATGTAAGAATCGGCGCCTACCAGTCACATAAGCTATTTACTAATAGAATGGTAATCTGCCTTATGCTTGAAATGGGTGTTCACCAGGACTGACTGAAATGTTGTATCAAACTAAGAGAAACTCGAATATTCTCATTTGCAGAATGTTAATCATAACAGACTAAATTACTAATATAATTTCTATAAATTTCACATATTAGTTGAATAAGAACTTGGATCATAATGAATGCGTCTTAGATGAGATAACTATGAATGAGGAAGTTGCCTAGTACTTGTTTCATGAAAACATTTATGATAAAAAGCTAACCTTTGCTCTCTTTCGTATAAATTGACTTCTTTGTGATACACCTAGCATTTTTTTCTTAGGACGAGCACTTCCGAGGAGTGTTTCATGTGCATCGCCATGGCCAGGATTGTTTGATATTTTATCCTTGGGATCCATATTATGCAGCTTCAGATATTCTGATTCAGACAAATGCAAGCGCTTTTCCTCACTAGATTTGACAAATTGTTTTTGCATTGAAGAAGGTCGCTCAATGAACAAGGAGTTTCTAAGACCATATAGCACAGGAACTCCAGGAATCTGTATGCCAGTGGTAAAGCATAAAGACATTAAAATGAAAAATTAGCAGAATAATAGAAATCTTACTTGAGTAATCATTTTAAAAACATATTAATAAATCATAGTATAAAGGAATTAATATTGACAATCACAGCAAATTATAGCTATGCAGAAAGAAGCATATATCAAGGAAAAAAAGGGTTGGAAATGTACTACTGCAGAGCTGAATAGAAGTAATCTTACAAGCCCATGTTAGCATAGTCAACTTTGAGCATTAACAAGCTTGAATTTGTTCTCTTGCTATGCTCCTCTGGAAATTGGGCATAGGAGTTGATAGGAGTTCTGTATACAAACTCATATATAAAGGATGCACCTTCATATGAAAAATAAAATTTTGTACTTCCAGCCTCAAGACTAGTTTCATAAGCCTTCACAAAATAAACTAATCAAAATAACATGAATTACAAGTCAAGTTGGATATGATAACTTTTGTCCTTGTGTTCAACCCATATACACAACAACAACTTTACCTTATCTCACTAGATGGGGTCGGCTGTGTTCAACCCGCATACAAAAACTAAATAGGGCCTTAAAATTTATCCATGCCCTTGGACAATGAATGTCCCTTTTGACTTTCTCCAAGATGTAAACATACTTTCTCAGCATATAACCAACTAGTTGCAATTTGGTAGCTGAAAAAGTTTCATTCGAGCAGAACGCAACAAGTATTCTCTTGTGCATTGAACTAGCACAATTCTAAGTCATTCTCAGAGAAGTCCGGGGAACCAATAGAAATGGTGTTTCTGATAAGTAGCATCTTGGGTATCAACCACTTAAGAACTTCATGACTCTGACTTAATGAAATTGGAGAAACAAAGAATAAGTGTGCTCTTTAGCATCAAGGTCGACCAAATAAATCTATCATAATCATGTACACAGGCCCAAAAATCATAATATAAGTTCTGGAATAAAAGACAGAAAAGAGAGAGAACCACCTCCTGGAACCTTTTCCTCATATCTGCATCTTGGGTAGCAACAAAGAAATGCTCCAAGTATGCCTCTCCAACAACTGACTCAATGCAGGCCATGGTGTTAATCCTCTTCTCATGGTCGCACCTGATACAATCACAAGCAACAATCTTTTAACTAGTAATATGTAGAATTCTCGAAAGATAAGAAACCTATTTTTACCAATGTGGCATGTGAGGAAGAATATCAAACAGACAAACCTCGCCATCATGAGCTGCTGAGCAGCTTCAAGGGCCTCGTGATGGGATTCACCAAGGCTTCTAAGCTCTCCAATAATGCATCTACAAGAGAAACATATATATAGGAATATAGGAACAAACATTTTTTTTTTTTTTTTTGCCACAAACAGAGGTAGAATGAAAAGAAGAAATATCAAATGAAAGAAAACATCTCAAACCTAGTGGTGAAGGGGAGAACTCGAGCTCCAAGGAGACGAGCGACAACGTCATTGATAGGGGTGAGGCAGTTTAGGACAAGGTGATGGATGAAGGTGCCATCGCAAAGAACCTTATAGGGCTCTCGGAAGCCAAAGCAAGCAGAGTAGAAGCGCACCACCTTGCGATGACACTTATGCTTCTTCACCCTAATAGTCCACTGTACACTTGCTGCTCACCTGCCGTTATCCCGTAACTGTCAATCTAAAGAGGTTGGGTGTAGTGCTTGACAACAGGTTCCTCCTGTTACAAAGAAGAAACATTATATCTATCACACATATTAAAGGCCGTAGCTAATGCCTCTGCAGCTACCAAGGAACTTCTCTACTAAGAGTTTCCGAGACATATACGTGGTCTTAAGTTTGATGGAACTTGTAATAATCATTTAGTGTATGTGAAAAGTAGATGCCAGCTCGAGACAGTAATATTGAATTAATACTGCATTGCTTCGTTTTCCTTTCGGATCAAACAAAAAAATGCACGGATTCAAAGGAATAAAAAACACACTTTCTCGTGCAAGTAAATCCTTACTGAAAGAACCACAAATCGCACAGGAATTGATAAAAAAAAATGAATAAGATTGTCAAAGTTCAAGTTCTAACAAATTCGTGAACGAACTCGATAAATTACATTATAAAGGAAGAGATCAAGAGCATATTAAATAATCACCAGCAATCTAGTCGAACTAGATCAATCTCTCTCAAAATAGTGAAGTAGATGTAAATTAAAAAAAAAAAAAAACTTCACCTGTAGAAGAACGAGCGCCAATAACCGTAGAAGAACCAGAGCGGCGAGAGCAAGAGGAAGGAGCCGTCGGGCCGCGTCGCGCTGGGAGAAGGAAGGCGTTTTATCCGATAAACCCTAATGGCACAACTAAACCGAACCGACTGTCACTGGTTCGCCACAGACTCAACCTAAACTTTCGAATCCACGACAGCCATCACCATTAACGCGAATCTCCTCCGACAGCAGCGTCAGCAACAGCTTGTTCCTGGCGGCGCCTGCGGGTGCCTCTTCCTTGGGACGCGGTGCTTTCCGACGACCTCCGTGAACGGAAAGCCCCATGCCCAGCTGGTTCAGTCTTAAATAAAATAAAATAAATCCGTTCCGTTACAATCTTCATGTCGATTATAACATACACCGATACCGTTTTGCATGTTTAAGTCGCATTAAATAGCAACTGTCCTAATTGTTTCCGTTCCGTTTCTTCCAACGGTTAATTCGCCAGCCTTTGCTTCGCAGGCAGCTCCGATCCTTAAGCGCTCCCTTTTCTTCTCCTCGCTCCGTGGGATCGCCGGGAATCTCCTCTTCCTCCCCGTTCCAACGCTCCTCTCCAATCCCTAATCCATATTCCTCATCGGCGATGGATTCCGATCCCAATTCGCGTCGGCCGGGCAATATCGTCTTCTTCGGCATCTCCAGGGACCAGGATCTCGTCCACTCTTACAATGGCGGCGGCGAGGACCTCCGGGCGCTCGCCCATGATTGGCTCCGCAACGCAAAGAGATTCCACGTGTGGCACTCCCACACCGAAGCCAACAAGACGTTCGGCTTCCTGATGCGCGACGGCCTCACCTTCTTCGCCATCGACGAAGCCGCCGGCTCCGGCAACGCCGAGATGCTCTTCTTTCTTGAGCGCCTCCGCGACGCCTACAAGAATGCGCCAAGGAAGGACAAGATCGACGGCGAGGTGCTCAACTGGGTCCTCCGGGCGAGATCCGGCGATAAATCGAGGAACGGGTCGAAGGACGATGGGGCTCTGAAGATCGAGGCGTTCCCGGGGTCGGCGGGGGGCGTGATTTCTCTCAGCCAGAGCTTGAGCTTGAGGCTCATGGCGCAGCAGCGCGCCCGGAAGATGTGGTGGCGGCAGCTGAAGATCGTGGCCGCCGTCGATGCGCTGCTCTGTCTCACCATGTTCGCGATCTGGTTAGTGATCTGCGAAGGTTTCCAATGCGTTTCTTGATGCTTCCCGTCGGCATTCTCGCGTCTTCAATCGAAAAAAAAAAAAAAAGATGCAATAGTTTGGCGGATTGATGACCGCCGGCGATGATCTGAAGCACCTTGTTCGTGTATCTTTTGGATCTGCTCCTCCCCAAAACGCCTCCTTTTTCTTGTAGATATCGTTCAATCAGAACCAGCTGCTTGAATTTGATCTGCTGTAAATATCTCCATGAACATACTCTATCAGATTCAGCAAAGCGTCAATCCGACTCGATTCTGTTCATAATCTTCGTATAAATTCTCAAACCTCAATTTCTTGATTTCTTTTCAGTTATGAAATTTACTAAACCTTCGAACATCTTTGCATTACCTCTTATTACAAAGATTCAAACCTACCCCATGGACTTGACTGAAGATCATGGATAAAGATGGGCATTCCATAACATTCCATTCAACAAGGTTCAAGAACAAAGAAGGTGGTGATTTAATCCAGCATGGCTCAGGCACAAGCCATTTCACCTCTACACGTCTAGCAGAAAGAAAACTAATGACCAAGTTGGATCAACAAAACTAGTGACCAAACGTTCTAACAAAAACTGGTAGGTTTTTTTCCACAGAGTGCAGCACAGGTCAGCAATTGTAAGCAACACCACCAGTGTCGTCGTCGTCAAGGTTGTTCTGATAGGCACCCGCGTCCACATCAGCATCGAGTAAGGATTTCTTTGAGCCAAGCTTGACGGCCTCAGCCATCACTGGCAGCCTCTTCTTGGGAGAGAGTCTCTTGGCCTCTTCACTTGTGTAGATGTATATCTTCCTCGCCATGTTGCAGAACTCGCTGCATACAGATGTTTGTTAATCCAAATTACGATGGCACACACATGATGAATTTAAGAAAATTCTAGCGCCTTACAGCCACGGGTCATCGCCGACCATCATCATGTCGTCCTCATCATCTGTGTAGACGACTACCCACTTTTTGAGTGCACTGGTAAGCTCCCCTTGAATGCCGAACATATCTTCTAACTTGTGTACAAGTTTATCGTATCCGGATAATCTGGTTAAGTCCACTGCCCTGCCAACTGCCATTCCCTGCATGTGCACCTGCACAAAGAGAAGGGGTCTCAGTTACCGATTTTAGGCTCCAAACTTCTGTCGATGCAGAAGAAGCAGAGTTTTGAATCCACAATAAAGCATGGTAATACAGCAATCAAAAGAAGGCATCAAATTCGGAGGAACAGAATTCCGTAACCTTGGTGCAGCTCCTGATTCGGGTTTGCATCTCCCTCAAACACAACTTATCGGTCTCACTGGTGACTGCAGGTGTGCCAGATTGGTCAGCAGATGGTTGTGATTGTTGTTCTGAATCTACTTCCAAAGATGTCATTGGCTTGTCCACCCCAGCTCCGGTAACGATTGGAACTGGCGATGTTACTTCTATTCCGCGACCTTCAACTAGGTGAATACCAAACAGCCTGCAGCCTTTATGAGTCTCCTGCCTTCTATCACATGATTCCTTATTGCTGCTCGCCGACAAGGGATCACTTTGAGTTTCTGGTCTGACTTGCCGGCACATGTGGCTGCTGCCAACGGTCGGAGAATTTTTTGTTTCAAGTCCAACAGAAGTAGGATTAGATACAGGTGAGAACACAGTAATTGGTTTAGAAGGTGAATATAGCTCCGAAACTCTTTGCGAAGTTGAGAAAGAGAACATTTGGGTAGTCTGGGATGGCGATTTCCATGCACCTATACACGAGTAACAGTGAGAATGTTGCTTGAACAACATGAGAGTTGCTTGAATGTTGATACAATAAAAAAAACTAGGGGAAACAAATCCACATCTAGGTTAGTAGGCTCAAAGGAAATATTTGAAATCACCAAAACTCATAAATGTTCTTTGATTCAGTTAAAGGAGAGCCATACCAGACGCAGATGATACATCAGATGAAATAGGAAGTGAAACCGGTGGCCGTGCACGCTTGACTCTCTGAAATGGTTGGGAGATTGGAGGAGTAGCTGCGACGAGTGGCTCCAATTCCCAAGGAGACACTCTCTCTGGAAGGGCAACTGATAATCGCTCATCCCATCGGACCTAGTCAGAAAATACAAACATGTTTTTAAAGGATTTCAGCAAACTATAAAACAAGTAGTTTTACACCAACCAAAAAATAATTTTACAAAGTTTCAGTTAGGATCGCGCTTTTACTACTCAAAGCAAGAAGCCTTTACCTTTAATGATCTCCACTCTGAATCTTCCCATTCAGAAGATGCCTTCTCATTTACACTGACAATTGTACCACTTAATCTGCATCATGAAGTGGGAATTAGCTTAACAATAGTAAATGCCTGAATCAACCAGAAATTGTTTCAGTACCTTCTTTCAGGAGCCTCATCACCCTCAAATCTCATCTTGAACCTCATCCCGACAGACAATTTGTGGTCTTTAGCCTCAAGATATTTGTTCAGGCTTATGATAAATTCAGATTGGCTTACTCTAAAGCATTGCACTCATCTTTATTAGTTGTTCGATCAAGAAATACAAATACTTAAGATAAATGAGTTAGTTCAGATGTATTGGACATTAGAAACTAGACGATGAAGAATATGAAAAGAGAAGGAAAATAGCAAACTAGATGAAGAATATGAAAAATTCCAAACACTGCCCGTTCAAAATTACAGAACGAATTGTGCAATGGAATATTCACAAGAAAAATAGTAAAAACAACATGGACATCAAGATAGCAGATCTTTTGGAAGCAGAAAACAACATAGAGTATGTAATTTACCGTGGCTTATAGAAGACAGAAAAAAGAGTGCCCGTAGTGATAGCGTGGGATGCTGTAGCAAGAACTCCAAGATGCATGCTATGACTAGATATGACAGATGATGGCATGTTATTTAACTGTCTCTTGAGCCTTCTGACACCAACACGCAGTTCATCGTTTTCCCCTCTGCCATTAATGTGAAAAGATGACATTTCATTTATGAATTGGAAGGGCTATAATTTAGCATCTTAAAGCAAATGTAATCAACTAAACAAATGATTCCTGACCTTAGAAATATAAATGCATCGCCAGCTACCAGTCGCTTTGAACTAACAAATACACTCCAACCAGTTGTAAGAAGGTGGCGCTTAGGTTGACCTGGAAGATAAATACATAATAGAGTAGTAAGCTTCATTTCAGAGACTAGTAATTCAAATGGTTAAGTGCGACAACAAAATATTTAGTCAATGTGACAAATGAAGACTTACAACCTACTAAAGTCAAGAATTTTGACTAAGCAAAATTACTTTAATCACCACAATTTTTTCCTTCTAAAATGTGGTTTGCTTTACTTGATATTAGAGCCCAAAGTTACGCCGTGACTTGTAAAAACAACACTGCATGTATGTATATAAGCATGCTTTGCTTTTATATGAAAAGGCCAGATTTGAATTTAAGAGAAAGATTATAAGACAGGCAATTTATAGAAAACAATCTAGACCTCGAAAGATGTGACGAAATCGCCAGTCATTTCCATGAAGATCTTTGGCAAGGAGTTCTTGGCAAGGCGGATCCTGAGACATTTCCTACAAACGATTTAACAAAATTATCAGAAAAAACCTTTCAGTCCAATGTTGAATAAGATTAATACGAATGGCATATGAATAACGTAACAATGTACCAGTGGAGGAAGGCATTCATCTGCATGCCTTTTGAGGACTGAAAAACCTCCATGAGTGCTCGTATCAGAGGCAGTTAATGTCTTACAAAAGGAGTGAACCATGGGCCTTTCAGGATCGGGTAGAGGAGGATCCGGACTAGTGACCTCCCCAAGCTGAAACCACAAGTCAGAATATTAACAAAGAAATTGAAACATAATGCACTAGTAATACAGACAAATCATCCGAGAGAGATCAGAACGTTGGAAACAGGCACACCAACATAATTCAGAACTGCAGAAAATTTTCATTTCAACTCACTAAAGCAACTAAAATCAAAATCTCTTATGCTGAATCAAAATATGCATCTTGTTATATTCATTGTGCGGCATGATTCTCTACAAAAACATAAACTCAGTCAAGAAAGACTCACATTCGATTCAGGTAAGAGGGTAATCTGCGCAAAAACTTCGTCTGTATCTGGTTCTGCCTATATTGTGAAGTTATCCAAATGAAAATAGAATGCACTCACTTAAGTTAAGAACATCGAAATGCTGTAGTATAGGAACCAAATGGAAAACAGAACTTACTCGAAGAACAACATTGACCACCTTGCATAGAATCTTCGAGGGTAGATTGAAAGCTGGCACATGCCGGTCTAGCCCTTGGTTTGTTGAGGCTTCCAGCTATAACAAAAGGGTGACAAGAAAAATAGCAGCAAGCAATGTGAAAAACTGAAGCAAGTAGATAAAAGTAAAATTATAAGCATTACAAGAACCTGCTCCATGTGACCTTGAGGAAAGTAATAAACACGCTCTCCTTCACGGGGTAACGTAACCAAGGGCCCAGCACATGCATGCCATAATTCCTTATACAATGCATCACCAGAAGTCCCTGAAGAATGGAAAAAATTACTGCAACATCATCAAAGTGTTCAAACAGTAGTACTAGGAAGAATACTTCGTGATGCAACTATATCCGATAACAAATTTGCTTCCATTGGAATAAAGATAGAGGCAGTAAAATCTTTAGAGAATTGAACTAATCTTGGAACCCTAACAGCATACTATCTAGCCAGAAGAAATAAACAGAATGAAGTATAATAGAACTTACAAGCAAAATAAGAAGGTAGCAAAAGCCACTGGCATCAAGCAAAAAAGATGAAAAGACGGATTCAAATAGAAGTAAAATTAGAAATCATACTTCGAAACTTTATGTAGTTCTACCAAACATAATTTGCAGAAGGGTTCGTCACAAACAACAAGAGAGAAAAAAAAAAAGAGAGAAAAATGAAATCGAACACAATCAGAGATAACCTTCCATAAAAATTTAGTTCTTAGAAATAATCATCACACAATCATAACGCTTACTTAAATATTGGGTCAGGTGAGTAAAACTAACCGAAACCAGGTGAGCTATTTGCAAGCGCCACAGCCATGAGAACACGCCGAACTCTATCTTCGATAGCGCTATCAGAAAGGAATCAAACTTTAGATCAATGCACAAACCCCACTGCTTCTGGATTCACTACCCCATCATAAAGCTTTCATCGCCAAAGAAAGGAGTTTAAAGTGGAGGCAAAACAAAGTTGGTCAGGATCTCTTATCCCTTCAAGCGTTAACTATAAAAGACGGCATAAATACTCATAAAAGCACACTGATCCGGACATTAACTCCAGCTCCGAGTCTAGCCTCCTCTATAAATCCCTAGCGGCCAACCTGGATAACTTCGAAGGGACCTAAATCGAATCTGAAGCCTATCAGAGGAAACAGTCTTGATTATTTTACTGCAACAGAAGGAGAAACGCAGGAAACTGTAAAACTGCTCCTCTTCTACCTTCTCAGAAGCGGAAAGGACAGCCTTTAACACCATAGCAGTCGGCTTTTAAATTGCCGCTTAGCCTCTTCCGTGTATACCGAACCGAAATGAAACTGCTCTGGTGCAAATTCTTAATGATTATTACAGATCTGAATCGCCAAAGGACGAACAAGTCTGGAATTCTTCGAACTCAAAAGCCAGCTTAGCTTATTTTTCCCCGAGTACCAAATCTCCAGTTTCTCCAATCTTCCTTCAAACAGAGAAGGAACATATCGATTGAAGCAGAAAGAAATTCAACTGACAAAATCACGTCCTAAGAAATGAAAGAAAGAAAGAAAAAAATCTCTTTGGAACCTGTCACTTCTCCAAATCAACAATAGAACCGTTGCAAAATTGATCGAGAACACTCGCTTTTTTCTTCTTCCTCTTCCTTGTTGAGAGAACTGCGATCAGAGAGCCCAGAAACGCGCGAGCGAAATCGATGATGAATAGGAAGATTGATGGAAAGGGGTGGCTTTCTTGAAGTAAAGGAGACTTTTATTTTTTTTATATATTACTTCCTCATGTTTGTCCGTGCTGCTCCTGCGAGACCCTGCACGAACCCTCTGGCGCCGCTGTCTCCTACCAACAACATTCCGTGCACGGCGCAACAAGCCACCGATCCGGATCAACAACATCGACCGTCCATGCATGAGACCCCCACGCGGAAAGCCGACGTGGCGAACGCCCTATGGCATTGCAAGAAACTTTAGTGCAACGCTCCACTTACCGTTTCCCCACTGCGAACGGATTCATCGCTCACATTCGACGCACGTGATCCGTTAGGCTCTTACCGGAAATGCGGATCCGGGTTCGCGGGCGAGGGAGTTGGTCGGAACTACGGAAATGCCACGGACACGGTCGCGTGTGGAAGGCTGCTTTGTTTGCTGCATTTACCACGCGACAGGCGGCAGATAAACAGTGAAATTTATTATATTTTATTACTATTTATTATCTTTATTAATACTTATTAATATTGAAATAAATCGAGCGAAGGTTACTTTTCGTACTTCAATTTATTTGTATTTAATTTATTTCTCAGGTTTTGATTGGGCAGGAGGACAGAGGAGGAGGTGGGCGAACGGCATTGGAACAGAGAGGTGATCATGAGCCATGCAGATCCTTATCCAGTTATTTATTTAATTATTATGTGTCAAAATCATATAATTTTATAATTCACCTCAAAAATCGAAAACAATAGTACACAGTGGCAATGATTGGAGTCTTATTTTAATTATCAGTATTAATTAAGATGAAATGTCAAACAAGCAAGGAGGTTTTAAAAAATATTAAATAATGTGTTTAGGACTCTTTACAGCAGTTGTTGACAGGAACCTGAAGAACAGGCATAAAATTATATTGATTAAATCAGTTAATCCAATCAATAGTGAACAACAAGAGAGTGAATGACCTGCATACAATCAATCTAAAAGAAGGCCTACACGTGAGAGTAGTGAACTCATTCAGTGGTCTGGAAGGGCTTCAAGCTGATGCCAAGGAAAATAACTCATTCAGTGGCCTTGAATTGAAGGGCTTTAAGATTTTAGTAAACCGAGCAGTAAGCTCAAATGGAATCGGCAGTCACTTGTAGCGAAACTTAGGATGCACAGCAAATACACCGGGTCGTGCTTCGTCGAAATGATATCTACACAATGGCACCAAAGTTGTTTAACATACCAGAAAATTAAAGGGCTGTGTATCCACTATTTCACCTGTTTTCAGTGAGAAAATTTTTTATTGCCAAAGGAAGTGAAGCTTGTCCTCTGCTATGTTTACCTATCCCTGCAAAAACATGAGCATTTCCAGCTCAGACAAGCAATATGAATCTGTGGCATGGGTGGCTTAATTATTCATGTCACACTGGATCTAACAGGATTGGCAAGATATAGCAATCCGCGTATGACAGTTGACAAAAGGATTTTGGTACATTTGATGAGTGGATCGAATTGGAGCATTGAGATGCACTAATGTGCAAGCTTCTCTGTGTCTTTATGTGCTTACATGTTGAAGTGGTTTTACGAAAGCTAATGTGCATACCTGTAATTACTTGTAATACTGATTTCCTTTGCGACACTGATTGCCTTTGCAGAGAAGGATTTGGCGTAGATGGAGTATGATGGTTCCTTATTTCAGATTCCAGTACATGAAGATGTTGAGTGAGTGCCTTCACTGCTTCAGATGCATGCAGACCATGTAAGTCTAACTTCCACCGATCATCCTGACTGTTTCTAGCATGCAAAATTTCTTCTGCTGCCTTGTGGTTCAGTTTATTAGCGGCTACCCACTCCTCTTGAGCTCTCACCGAAAGCTGCCGTGCAGAAATGTGATCACCCCTTGAGTATGCATTACTAGCAGCCCGCACATGTCGTGATGCTGCCCTGTAATCAAAATTGTTTTAGAGATACACAAGGTAGGTAAAATAACAAAATGCTACCTTCCTGGAGTATTTGGATATACTTATAAACATCCTAACTCCTTGGGATTCTAAGAACTTGTACAAGAACACACAGATAAAATAGTCAGATTATGCAACAAAATACTAACAGCAATCAGTAGATGGCTCTCTCAGCCAAAGCCTATCTTAGACCATTTCATGGTCCCATCTTCCAATTAATTGTTTACCCTTCTCAAAATATTCCAAGCAATCAGATATTTTAAAAATTTAGTTGTATGCAAGTGATATAATTTGTGTTGTCACACAATTAGATTGTTCAGCCAAACAGGTGCAACTACAAAGATGAGGTTGACTCATTTGTACATGAATTTCATATCAACTGTGAATTGCAAAATCAATTACAGTATCTGGAATCTACCCAAAGTGCATTTGGCATCTTTTCCATGTCATATAATTTATTATGCCTATCTTCTAAATGACAATCTGGCGTTTACATTGTCCAAGGTCTTTGCAGCTCTGGTCATAGCTTTCATAATATTTATTCACATTTATGAAATTAACATTCTAAGGCAGTAAAAGTCAACCATTTGAAATATTATACCTCACCATCTTCAATGCATCTTTTCGGTGATTCAAATAGACATCATCTTCTTCCCATTCAGGTTCAGCTGGTATACAGAATAATTTATTTGATATAGATACTTTATGTACATTATCTGACAGCAGACTGTCATTCTGGATGCAGTTACTTTCCTCTTCACATTTGTCCTTCGTTATCAGAGTGATTGGATCAGAAAAGCTAGCTTCTGCCTCAGTTTTACTATCAGTTGAAGCCATGCCTTTAAGAAGGACAGAAGCTTGGTCTATGTCATCATTAACGGCAGATAATACATCTTCAATCAACTGTTGATCAGCCCAAGTATGGACATCCATTAGAAACTTCATAACAGAAACTCCTTGAGTTTTAGCAGTACCCTGATTATTAGCATACTTTTGGCACACGTGATCAGATTTTTCCCCAATTTTGAAACTAGTCTCAAGTGGTGGGAGTTCTATATTGCGTTGAATTACAGAAGTAAGTGGCTTCATGGGTTTGAAGTTGTTACTTATCAAACTTTTTGTTGCCAATGAAGAATGTAGGTTTGGGAGGGAGGGGAAGGCATCCACATTCTCTTCAGGCCCATCACATTCTTTTTTACGATGCTTGCGATCAAAGGCAGCCCAACCAGGATTTTCCACCCTAGGCTGCTGCATATTGGACCCAAAATATGTTTCACAATCTTGAAAATGCAAGAAAGTTGGACGCTTCTTCCCAGTAAGATGAATTAAGTTGAGAATATTGCACTACTTTGTAACCCAACTCAATTTGTCAATATCTTTGATCTGAAAACAAGTAGAATAGTCAAACATCACATTGACAATTGCAATAATAAAGTACAAGGCAAGTAGAAGATAATTTAGTATTTATGGAATTTTCTAAAGTGATGTTAAAAAAATAAAGCAATCACAAGAAAAATAAAGAACATAGATGAGCATAGAAGATAATAGCGTTTTTTAAATTGACAATAAGCAAATTACAGTACTGCCGGTTCAACTACTTGAGACTCAAACCTCACCAATACAAATTATTTTACCAAATAAATAAATATTAATATTACAGATACCAGAGTCTAACAGTTGAAGCAAAATAAGGTCATGAAAAAAAAGGCAACAAACACTCTACGAATCAAATGTCCATAGATAATCCATACACTAACAAATGCTTTCTGTTGCATAGGCATATTGGACAACCTTCAGAACAAAACCTTCCATTCTTCCACCAGTGAACTAAATCCCTAATTAAATTCCATTTGGTGATAGCAGGCTTAACTTAGTTATGCTATGTAAACAAATGTTTTTTCTTTCATGATTTTATCCTACCACTTAGTGGGGCTACATCAATTAGACCATTTGAGTATCATGCGTTTTCTTTCATAACTCCCAGTATTGGTGAACTAAGATCTTGTTGAAATTGTGTTCTTAACCATTCATGCAGAGCACATTTTCACTAAAACTCCTCAATACAGTCTCGTGCCACTTAGCTCGTTTGTATAAATGGAGTCTGCATTTTAAAGTCATTCCATGATTGATACATCACTGCAAATATCACTTTCTCACTGTAGCAATTGATGCAAATAACTAATAAAGTTTCAATTTTACAAACTCAATTTCTGAACATGGAGTTTGTTTTCCTCTTTTTTGTATTCTAGAAGTTATGAAAAACTTGAATCGGAAAGTGATCGCCTTTACATCAAAACTAGTTCAAACAAAAATTAACAAATCCTACAAAGCAATTAATAATAGAATAAAGTGAAAATTTGACAAAAAGCAAAAGGGGGGAAAAAAGAGAGGCAATTTTTACATAAATAACGAGAATCCAAAAGCAGGAAGGCAATTTGCAATTTCTCCAAAAAGATTTAACACAACACAGAAGAGTACATACTCGTGAAGTAAGAAATTGAAGGTTACTTTCTCCCGCTACTTCGAATCCCGGTTCCGCATCTCTCGAAACCATGGCGTCGAGCAGACAACGAAAGGAAGATCTGATGGGCGGCAAGCGAATCTAACAAGATAGTGCGGTAAGGAAACGGAGATCAAATTGTAAGAATCCATGCGCGGCGGCGATTACCCTCGACAACGAGAACGAGGCGAATTAGGGCTCTGCTTCGTCGGGAAGATCTCAAGAGGCAAGCGACAACCATATATAGATATTGCATATTTTAATTTAAATTCCTAAACTACCCTTGTCCAAGATAAAGTTTTGACCATTAGATTAGTATTTGTGAGAACCAATGGATGAGATTGAAAGAGAAGCAATAAATTAACGGCAGCGTGAAAGATTCCCCGACAGTTACGGCAATATACCTGTCAATTCACGGTCAAAGATAACGGCGCAATGGACATTTAATAAAAATAAATATAGTATTTAAATAACTAGAAAAACATTATGAATCGGTCTCGTGGTGTAGTTGGTTATCACGTCAGTCTAACACAATGAAGGTCTTCGGTTCGAACCCGAGCGACGCCAGATTCTCTTTTTAAAACTCGATTTAAATCGGCATTTTTTTTTTTTTTTGATCTTTC
>JBBPFP010000076.1:3308062-3318581 GCA_037974795.1 Kaempferia galanga
TAACATATTATGATGTATCAATTGTAATTCAAGTTATTGATAGATGAATTTTTCTTTAAAGCAAACTATATTGAATTATTTTTTCTAACAATATTAAGTTGTTCAATAATTTAGAATTTATATAACATCAATATACAACTTATTTGTAAATTATACACAATAAACATATTTATCTAATAATTACTATATATAAATTAAAAATTACCGAAACGGTATCGGCACGGCACGATACGATACGATACCAAAACCGTATCGTTCCAATCTGAGACCGAAACATCGGCACGGGTCGAAATTTTAAACCTTGGCTACAACCTTCAAATTTAAGATAGCAAAATAGCAAGATGATTCAAAATCTCATTAACTGAACTCTTCATGTCGTTGTTTAAAGAGTTTAGAAGTATTAGAATGAAAGGAAGGATGAGTTAAGAGGATAGGAGCCTGGTGTGTCTTGAATAGAGATAGAGAATGCAGAAAAATGCCAAAGACACAAGTTGGGAGGAGAAATAATCATTGCTACTGCAGTGGTCATTGGACAGGAACCTCATATAAGCCAAGCAACACATACAACATTATTCCTACATCAATGCATCTTAGCATCTAAGGAATCATTGATTGCAGCAAAAAGCATGCAAACTCTAAAACTATGTCAGGTTCAACTAAAATTAGTTGCTTGGTGATGACTCAAAGTACTCAACAGTGTCTTCACATTTAGAATATAATGAGAGGTCATAATAGAAACTATATTATTGGACTGGACAAACGTGCAAACATTACCTTTTTGTCAAGAGCACGTGATAACTCAGCAAGAGCTCTTATATCAGCTTCTCTCTCCTGAATTTGTGAAAGAGAACAGGGCTGATTATACATTGCCTGCTGTGCTGCAACAGCAACTTGATTTACCGTAGCTTTAGCTTGCACAATGGCATCTAATGTGTCCCCCTGCCAAAAGTTCATTATATCACATGACTCACTAGTCTCCTAGAATGCTTCAGAATATACTATACAGTGAAAAGGAGTAACCTTGGCATGTTTCATTAATGTATTCATTTGATAACTAGTTGTAGAAGTAGGGGAACTCCCACCACCAATGCCAAAACTCTCATTCGGAGCAAGTCTCATAGAATTTCCAGTTCGCCAATTCTTGGTGCAATCTTCTAATTTTAAATCCTTCAAACTGTTGCTGTGTCTGCCGAGACCAATATTCCTTCTCAATGCTTCAGGAATGTTTTCAAAGGGATTCAGTGGCATGCAGTCAATATCCTGAAAAATAAGTAATAATAAATGCATGACATTCAAGAGTCAGTATTATCCCTATTGTGGATAGAGTCAAATAATTTGAGAAGAAGAAAATTTTAAATAAAAACGCCATGCAGCCAATTAAGTATATGGATGGAAATACCATGTTACATACTGGATGCTCGGTAGCTAACCACATAAGGCATCTAGGCAGGTCAATAATATTCATATGTTTATGTGGTTTGAGTCCATAGATGTACCCAAATCAAATAGCTTGAGTTAATATTAATCACAAAAATGATTTGATCAAACTAGCATTATAGCCCAATACAATGAAGAATAAGGAGAGCAAGAATTCTGATGATGAGTTATTTAATGATTTGTAATGATGAGTTATTGATAGATAATTATCTCCTATACAGGATCAGTTCTTATAACTGTTATCAGCTAGTGAATGTTGTAGCTAATAATTAAACTTCTCAGGGACTCATAGCTAATAATTTGGTGCTGTAATGGTTGAGCAGTTGACTATGAGCCTGAGGTTAGTGAAGCAATCAATTTGTGACACCAAGCACAAAACGCACAACCATCTCAAATAAAGTCCTAAAAAATAAAAATTCTCATTGAAAACATATATCAACTTATGTGAGGGAAAGGTGATATATCACACAGAATATTCTTAATGAAACAATTTGATAAATAATGACAGAACCAATGGGGAAAAAATAAATTGAGAGGAAAAAGAATTAACATGCACAAGGGAGAAAATTCATGCAATTAAGACGATTGAAAGGGATAAAAGATGAGGTCAACTGGTGTGTATTGCCTTGAAACTGATGTTGAGCTAGACGTCAATGAAATGTGGCTGATAGTCACGTGCAATGAGTTAACCACAGGTTACACCAGAGTGGTAGATGCCATATAGTACTAGACTGGCACAATACAAGTCACAAGCATATGATGTTCTATGATGCTGATACAGCAAGAGAGTGAATTGACATCTTTATTTGAGACTTGTGAGTAGCAGGGAAAAGAACACTTGATCAGCAATAGCAAATAGTTGTGAATAATAATGTATGAATAGTCATATTAATTCACGTACTACCAACGTCGAGAATGTTAATAACAGGATGAAAAGACACAACACAAAAGTTTTCAGAAGCAAAAGAACCTTATCCATCAATTTAAGCTGTCAAAACAGGAAACAGGAAACTGGAAAGTTATTTTGCAGTAATCAAGAAATAATTTTACAAATTATATAGTTCATAATGCAAGCCAATCAATAAAGTAAAGAAAATAATGCAAGCCAATCAGATTAAAAGTAAAGAAAACAATTTGGCAATCTGTCAAAACAGACTAGATAATCAATATTAATTAACTGATAGAAAATACAGTGATTACCGTAACAAACTCAACCCCTAATTCAGGACGATCAAATTGAACCCTGCATCTACTACGGTCAGCAGTCAGAACACTTCCATCATGAAGTTCTCTTGTTTTAGGGTGACAAGCGATGACTCGTTGGCCGACTGATAAAGGGCGAGCTAGGTCTAGTGGAAGACCTTCTCTAAGGCCAGAACGAAGTTCAGCATAGTGTGTCCTAACTGATTCTCTATACTGCTCAACCTTCTCTCTTTCTTCCTTCAAAAATTGTTTAGAGAATCGCCGTGGTTTTCCAAGAGAACTGAAATATGAACCAACAAGGTTATAAACTGCAAGTCAAATTAAGAGTTTTGGTTTACGACATACCTTCGTATGACACCCCACTCCACACGAGTTAGCCTAGGTATGTGTCCTAACCTCACATGATTCAAATACTCCACAAACTCACTTTTAGCAAACCATGGATAGTCAATGGCACTGTAAAACCACTCAAACATACACCATCTACGAAGCAATTTAGATGACAGACAATGAGAAAGTTTTCCCTGAAATGAAATGAATAGAACATTATTAGTAGTAGTGATATTTTTCTAAAGAAAATATTGACCACACAAGTATACAAGCACCTTAATCTCAAATGTGCTGCTGATCGAATGAGAGAGTCTATCAGGATGATCAGCCAGACTGCTAGGTTTAAAGTCCTTCCAGTCCAATGCCTTTATCAGGCTTATTTTGCGACGATTTCTATTTGAGCCAAGCAATTTACCTTGATTTTCAGTGGCAACATGAACAGTTGTTTCACGTAAGTGTATAGCCGTTCTTCCAGCATCAACAGGAGAAGAATTCTCTGGTGCTTTAACAAACTTGTCTTGCCTAACCAATGGAGTAACTTGACTTGCTCGTTTACCCTTAGCAGTGAATCTTTTTCCTTCTTCAGCAGAAGCCTAATGAACATGATTATAACAGTATTAATAAAAATCATACAATTTCAACAAAAATGTGTACGGGAGAGTCGGTGAAGAGATAAGATCCATATAGTCAACCTCAAATAGTTGTGAAAAACATGGCTCTTTGATGATGACAATGATTTTCTTTTTTTATGAAGGATGATGACAATGATAATGATTATATAGGTGATATATAACGTATGTTGCTGAAGCCACAAAATATAAAATCTTTAGAGCTTTTGTAAAATGGTATCAACAGCCAAAATATTAGAATTTCAAGGAAAGGCTGCCCTTGTGTGCATATATTGCTTAATTTATAATTATTGGATAATATTTTACCGCAAATAAAAAATAAAATCTGATGAAACGTAAATTACCTCTATCTTCTGTGATTCATTTTTATGAGGGTCATTGAAGAAGTCCATGCGTAGAATCTGTGAACAGTAAATAGACAGGGGAAGAGAATAATATCTTCTGCATCAAATTGAAACTTAAAAAAACTACTATAATTGCATAAATCAGATGAAGCTGAAAATACTTAAATGATGACAGATCTCATACTTTTGAAGAAAACATTTTTGTTTTTCTTTTCTCTGTCAGATCTATGCATTGTTGGGCTTGAAGATTCATGTCAGCAATAGCTTTTGCATCAAGCTGTGAGCCCTTTGCAGCTTTAGAGCTTTTCCTAGAAAGCATGTCAGAACCAACACTTGAAGGATTTCGCCGCTCCCTTTTTCCCGAAACTTTAGTCTTATCTCTATGGCAATTTAAGGATAATGATTCAGATATATTAGGCTTCTCGTCCATATCCATATTTTTTTGTTCTTCTTTAACCCTGGCTGATGATTCTACACATGACAAGATAGCACAAGAAACATAATGCTCCGGTAATGAAAATGAAATCAAAGACAGCACACAAGAAACATAGAACAGATGAATCCTCCTAGATATATAGGTATACATACATTTGGATTAGATTAGACTAATTCAATATAGACCAGATGCAAGATTTGATGTGTGTGCAAAGCGGGAAACTAAAAGGATGGGTCACCATGTTTAATATAATACTTAGAAAGCTTATAATATCAGAAATCAAAACTGAATGAGCAAGGACCAAAAGTTGTTATCGTCCCATGTCAGCTCAGTGTTAACATTTACCTAAATGGACCCTACTTCATGACATTGTGGATGACACCATCCCTGATGGTATCTAATCCATCCAATATAGGGATGCAAATGAGCCAAACTGCTCATGAGCAGCTTGGTGAAAACTTGAATCGAGCTCAAAGTTGACCGAGCTTGAGCCTAATTATTACTAGCTCGGTGGCTTGTCAATCCAAACGAGCCGATAATAATCTATATATATTTTTTATAATATATTATATATTGATTACTTTATTAAAAAATAATAAAATGAAAAAAGATTCAAGCTCGAGTCAAGCTCGGCTGAGCTCGAGCCTAGGTTGGCTTGAGCTTGGCTCGGCTCGGCTCATTTATGACCCTAATCCAAATAGCTGTTTGGGCATCATCTTCTACTAAGACCATGTGGATTGAATTAGATGATTCAAAATTGCCTACCCCTTTTTATTGTATTAATGGATTATACATAAACTCTAAAGAAGAGTAGACTCATCTAATAAAGCTTTTACAAGCATTTTGAGACGATAAAGCTTCTTGAGGCTTTCGTTGTGTGAGAAGACAAAGTCGCTTGCCGCTTCCATTGTCTAAGAGGAAGTTACTCGAGGCTTCCACTTTAGAAGATGAACCACAACAAATATGAAGCCACTCAAGGCTTCCACTGCTATTGAAGATGAAGTTGCTCAAGGCTTGAGTGGTTGAGTGGTTTTTTAATTAATATATTTTATTAAAAGAAAATACTATAAAAAATAATGAGTATTTATAATATTATGTATAAAAATAGTAAAAAAAAAATTTACTACTTAGGCACCTAGGTGACCAAGGTAATAGACAGTCAATGATCATCTGGTTTTAGTTGAAACATCTTGTTTTAGTTGGAGACTGAGAACCTAGTTAGGAACAAAATTTCAAACCTTGATCCAATCCATGGAAAACTTTCCATCTACATGCCCTGGACTCTTTCACAACTCACAAGACCACCAAGATATAACATAAGCTAAACTTATATTATTCTTTTCTCCTTCTATATCTTCCACAGAGAAGATGCCTTATAGCATTATGAAGTGCCTTTTGGCCATGGATCACTTGGACCAATAGACACAGCCAGCCTACCTACGAACATGTCCTCCATCTTTCTTTGAATGGATCATCAAATACTACTATTGGATAACTTAAATACTTGCCCATATCCCATATTCCTAGAAGCACACAAGAGTCTAGATTTGAATGTCGGAACACGGTCATCGTATCAAAATCACTCGCGCATTACCAAAACGGTATTGTTCCAATCAAAGAAACACCGGCATAATTCAAAAGTTTAAACCTTGTTCAATTCATTCTATAGATAATTATTTTCAACTAATTTGAGCATAGTATATCAAATTGTCAAGGTGATCATGCAGTTTGATAGAAAGAAAATGAAGAGGGTGAGAAAGTTTGGAAACTAACCAGCCTGAACAACAGATGATGGCAGCAGAATGTTGACAGACAAATCTGCTAGTGTCTGCAAAGCATCCAGGGCAGTGTTCTCATCTGCCAACAACAAACATATGGGTGAATTTTCCACGTCTAATTAGCAAAGCATCAAATGATAAGAAATTTGGAGAAGAAACAGGAACAAAAATAATGGGATGGGTACTATACCCAACGTGAGCAACAAAAGGATTTTACTTGATGAATTTGTAGCATGAAATCTGGGTTTACTTTAAAAATAAGCATTCAAACAAAAAATAAAAATTGATCGAGTTTGAAATATGAAAAAATGTATTTTCTTAATATTCTGTCTGCTTCATTTAGAAAAGACCATGTAATAATACTCTCTGCTGCTGACCCATCCAGAGGAAATTGTCAAAAAAAATGCAAGGACACTCGTAATATTGATTTAACCTATCACTCAACATGGGTTCTAATCAGTAAATCGCATACATCTAAGTCAGGAATGGACCCAAGCTTCCATGCATGGATGAAGTATCAAGCAAACATTAAAGACATTCTTGGGTCAGGAAGGTAGCTATGCATGTATCATAATTATCAGCACCATTTTGATCCATCACTATCATGATACCATGTTTGTTCCAACATTTTGGGGTTGGCTATACAAATCTTGTTCATTTAGTGAGCTATTTGCAAAATTATTTTACTATTCATATTCAAACCAATTTAATCATATCAACATAGATATCTTAATATTCACTTTATTTTAGCAGTGCATCAGTACAACAACAATCAAAATACAAAGTAGAACATATTGGTTCCAATTTCTACTATGTCAACCTAGAAAATGCCTATGTTAATATTAATTTTGAAAATGCTCAGACTCGTGAACCCAAGTAAAGAAAAGAGCAACTGTATCTAACAATAATCATAGAATAGAGAGATAAACAAGGGCAGTTTGAACTTTGAACCAAACCTCCAAAAAATAGTTGTCGGCTTCTTTTTTTCGAAGATCCATGACTGGATTTACTGTCTCTAATCTCCATGTCTTGTTCATTTTTAATTTTTTTGACACTCGATCCTTCCTCAGTACCACTGCATGCTTCCCTATCATCATCTATTTGTAAGTTTTCAGTGTCTAGGTTTCTGGGTCCTTTTCCTTGATGCTTCTTCAACCTTCTTGGAGCTCCAATTGCTCCTTCACCTTCTTTTTCGTCTCTAGTAAAATACAAATTTTCAGCTTCCCTACTACCTAAACTAGCTTCATGAAAATCACCATCCATTTGAGTGCTGATTAATTTTGACCTGTTTGTCTCCATTTCAGCACTCTAGATTCATAAAGGAGAACGGTTCAACATACATAGAAAACTAAAGCAACAAGATGGATAATACAAGCACACACAACTACCCTTTGTTCACTACTTTTAATAGTAGAACAATTTGAATGGTTGATCCTCCTTCCAGGTGTTAGAGAAACTTGTGGCGAGCCATAGCCTCCTCTTTGCAGAACCTCTGTCAAAGCCATGGCTGCAACATGAGCACCTTCATCATCAACAGAATCAACTTCTGCCATCGAAGACTGTTTACTCATATATGTTGGTCTTTCCTTATCATCTTTGTGGTACAGATGTGAAACAGGGATACGAGGAGTCCTTTTTCCAACAGCTCGAGGCTGATTTGCAGAAAACAGATCTACAATATTTCAAATCAATTTAATTCATCAGATGGGGAAAAAGACCATATGAATATGAAAAGGAATCAACCACACATAATGACATGAACAAGGTAGACAACAAGAAAGCTGCTGCATCAAAAGCAAGTTTCTGTTTATAGACGCTTCCTCAAGGGTACAACTTTCATCAAGTGTTCCATGATAGAAACATTTGTTTTGGCTGCCATAATCCATGGGATATGATAAAGAAAACCTTGTTTAGTAGGTTCAGAAGGATAATTTCTGATATGCCCATATTTCTGAAGAAAGCGCTGAGACCCCAAAACACCTATTTGTGATAGTGGTAAATCAAAATTTTGGAACATTAAGCAAAGCCAATTAGTCAATTACATTGTACTTGATAAGTTTAGGTTAGACAAGTTTTCAATCCATAATGTGTCGAATTTTGAATTTATTATGAATTTCAGTTATGTTCTAGCTTACAGATGGAGATAATATATACTAAGAACAGGAACATTTGGCTTCAATTTTTTCCCAAATTTATTAAAATGAAAAAGAAAAGAAAAGAAAAGAAAGAAAGACCGCTATCAAGGGTGCAAGACAGCCCTATTGAGCATGCCAGTCTCTATATAGAAAATCTCTATTGAGCACTCAAGAGCCCCAGTCCACTCTTCATCCTTCACAACTCTATCTTCTACAAAATGCATCGACAAGCAAGAAGCACAAGCCAAGTTAAACAAAGATTTGCGCCCCTCCTATCTCAATTTGAAGGGTTATACTTGACACCAAATGCCTACTCTCACACAGCCCTCAGATAAAATAAATCAGCTAATTAACGCCCTAGAGCTAGCATCCAAGGTTCTTGCAACAGAAAAATGAATGCAAGGGAGAGACCAACCCCCTGAGAGTTTGGTATTGCTCCACCAATAAAGCAAATAAGAAACACTCATCACAGCCTGAGTGCTTGTGAATTCTTGCAACAGAAGAAAAGGAAGACCAACACCACTTAAAGAAAAATGAAAGCAACAACCACTCAGTCAGCGGATAAAGATTTTAGAGATGACTGAAGGCAGTAAAATTCCTGGTTGGGAAAACCTTCGCAAATATTTACTCACTCAACTATCTTTTTGAGGGGGAAACAGCATGCTGAAACTTCAATTCAATTAAATTTCTTCCGGCGACATGGTGGAAAAAAAGCACAGTGAGATAATATACAGCCATTTCAAAAGTATGACATTTACCTCCAGAACGTTTCTTCTTCAGCAAAGATAGGCATCCATATCTTGATGACCCTGATTGATTTTGCAACCTATCAGGAGAGTATCCATCAGAACCTTTGGAGCTAAGCTGAAATTTCCCCCGGCCACGCTTCTGAGGTTTTTGAGATGTTCTTGCTACATCATTACTTTCCCGATCACTATTGCTTCCTTCCTGCTCATTGATGATTATCAGCTTTAGATCATAAACACCAACAAACTGAATGTGAGTGGGTTCAAAAGAGCAAACTTCAAGAACTTAGAAGTCATAAGAAAAGCCGTCAGAATCCACAAATGATTAACTGATTCTTAGCAGTAAGAATGACTTATAAGTTAAGAAAATCACGGAGGCAACCAAACAGGAAGGAAAACAATATTCTAATTGCATAGAGAACAAGAAAAGAGGACAAGAAAAATACAAAGCATATTTCATTAAGCACGAAGAAAAAAAGAAACAAAACTAGAGACGCAGAGGAAATGTAATGAGGCAAATATATATATATATATATATAATCTCACATCCTCCAAGTCCCACTTTTCCACCTTTAATAATCAGGTGTTCCAACTTTCAAGAGAGAATAATTAGGAGATAAAGATGACAATTATGAACAAATTTCTATAGAAAATCACTTGCAAGATTGATGTTTTATCATTGAAGAATTATAAGCCTATTAAAATCCAACAATATGATTCAAAAGGCAATTATTCTTCTAATGCAAGTAAAAAAGGAGAAAACCATCTATGTGTAGTCTGCTTGCAGAAAAGGATTGTAGTCTTATCAATTAGGAAATAAAATTTGTAGTCTTATCGGTTGGTAGCAAAGGGGTATTCATAGAAAAAGTGGATTGACTATGAAGAGATTTTCTCTCCAGTAGTAAGACATACGTCAATTAGAGCGGTGTTGGCTTTGGTGGCACATCACAATTTGCAGCTGGAGCAAATGGATGTGAAGACGACATTTCTTCATGGAAATTTGGAGCAGATTTTTATGTCAACCTGAGGGATTTAGTCAGCCTGGACAAGAGCGATAAGTTTGCAAGTTGAAGAAATCGCTCTATGGATTAAAACAATCTGCTAGGAAATGGTACAAACATTTTGATCCATACATGCCTCAAAACGGATATAGGAGATGTGAGTATGATTGCTGCATATATGTAAAGAGCCTTGAAGATGAATCACGGATTTTCTTACTACTATACGTGGATGATATGTCATTATTGCGAAGAAGATGAAAGAGATCGACAAATTGAAGAGGCTATTGAGCAAGGAATTTGACATGAAAGATTTGGGTCAGGCCAAGAAGATTCTTAGAATGGAGATTCATAGAGATAGAGTTGCACGGAGATTATGGTTGTCTCAACGTAGCTATGTGGAGAAGGCGTTGGATAGGTTCAACATGAAGAATGCAAAGTTGGTGAGCAGACTCTGGCGCATCATTTCAAGTTATCCAGTAT
>JBBPFP010000076.1:3376647-3389045 GCA_037974795.1 Kaempferia galanga
AGAATCTGATCACGAATATGAGAATAATCCGTAGGCAAACCATATAAAGCCAGAGTCATAAAAAATTTCTTCCGATTTTCAAGCTCTGCAACAGGAGTAGCCGCAGGTGGAAGTAGGTCGTTGAACTCACACAGAAGGCTAGAGACCGATCCCAGATAAGTTGACATGGAATCTTTAATCTGATGGGCACTTAAGATGTTCATGAGATCTTCACAAACTTGGTAGAGTCGCCGAGAGGTGTTTGTAAAAAGTTGTTGAGCCTGTATCCAAACCGCCTTGCAGGTCTTGTGAGTGCGGAAGACATCCCTAAGAGATGGATGGATGGTGGCTCGGATAATACAACATAACTGGGCATCAACCTTTTTCCATAGAGCACGATCGGCTTCTTGAATATCCTCTTCGGTTTGTGTGAGATGTGTCTCATAACCCTGTCCAACAAGCCACAGTTCAATGTGCGAAGTCCAAGAAGAGTAGTTCTTACCATCCAACAGCTCTGACGAGAGCGGTGCAGTGATATGGTTGGTAAAAATTGGAAGGTCGGACTTCGAAGTGCCGGAGGTAGCCATGAACAGTGATGTCGCGAGAGAAAAAAAAAACGCGTTGCAAAGAGGGCAGCAGACCAGGGCTGGACAGAGACCAAAAAGGGTGCTGCCGGCTCTCCTCTTTGTGCTTGCTGTGCAGCGCGTCCGAAACACGCTGTTCTGTGCGTGAACTGAGATCGCGCCGAATGGTTGGCACGGGTGAATACGACGCCGAAGCTGGAGCGAATAGCAATGTCAGGGGATCTGATCGCCGACGCTGTTTCTCCTTTTGCGTCTGTGGTGTCGTGCGCCGCGTGCGGGAGACGAGAGAGATGGGAGCAGATGAATTTCCAACCCTAGCGACGGAGAACTCGAGGAGAAGAACCCAGGCAGATTGAAGCGAAGCAGAATAGCGCGGATCGAAGTGGGAAACCGAAGAGGGTCAGAACAAGGAGATTCAGAAGATACCGGCAGCAGCAATCAAGCAAAAAACGGAAAACAGAGATGGGAGCAGATGCGCCTCAACCTCGCAAGGTGCTACTGCTCGACAAATCGTGGCAGAAGCAGGCGAGGGCGACGCGCGACTTTGCAGGAAGCGGCAGCAGGCGAATGGACGCCGATGGCTGACACCGGAAGAGTCTATTTCGGCGAGATCCTCGAGAGCGGTGGCGAGCCGGAGGTCGCCGGACGGAGACGAGGGCTCCTCTGATTGCAGCCTCGAGACGACGGACTCAAGAACGGAGATCGCCCCCTCAATATCTCCTCGTTCAACCAAGTCCTCCACCGCCTCGCTCCACCCGTCTCCGCACTACTGCCGCCAGCCTCCATATCGCTGCTCCCTTCCGCTTGGAGACGCGTATCCAGCACACTAGAAGAAGACACGGGCCAATTTTTATAGCTACAATAAATGGGCCGAATTATTCGGCTTCTAGCGGCTGGTTAGTTTCTTGGCCCGCAGAGAAGAGTGGCTATAAAGTGAAATGTATAATATTATTTTTATTTTTTGTTTTCTTTAATTATTATCCGTCAAATTTCAATCAAAGCCATATATAATTCAGTATGATTTTGAAAAATAAACATTACTAAAAATTTGAAGGACTAAAGGACAAAAATTAAGCGTAGCCGTTAACTCTTCCCAACGGTCGAATTCCCATCTCCGCTCCCTCTTCTGCTTTCAAATACGACTCCCCCCTTCGCCCATCTCATTGATCTCGAGCACACGCGCCTCTCTCTCTCTCTCTCACGATAGCAGCCATGGGAATGATGTCGATCGCATCCCCGGCACCGGCCGCCTGTTCCCCGGCTCACCGCCGCGCTCACAAGGCCTTCCTCCTCTCCAACTACATCCTCCTCGGCAGCGCCTCCAGCTGCGTCTTCCTCACCCTCTCCCTCCGCCTCATCCCCTCGGCCTGCGGCCTCCTCCTCGTGCTCCTCCACGCCCTCACCATCGCCGCAGCCGTGTCCGGGTGCGCGGCCGCTGGGGGCCCCTCTGCTCGCTGGTACGGCGCACACATGGTCGCCACCGTGCTGGCAGCCATCCTCCAGGGAGCGGTGGCGGTGCTCGTGTTCACCCGGACCGCCGACTTCCTGGTCGACGGTCTGAAGTCGTACGTGAGGGAGGAGGACGGCGTGGTGATTCTGAGGATGGTGGGAGCCCTGTGCGTGATCATATTCTGCATGGAGTGGGTGGTCATGGCGATGGCTTTCGTGTTGAGGTACTACGCATATACGGACCAAGGAGGCAACTGCACGATGAGCAGCAGCACTGCCAAAACGCATCAGCAGGAAGGCACTAGCAATTGGCAGCCTTGATTCCCAGTTGTTGTGAATTAATACTGAAACATGTGTGTGCGTCGTTTGAGTTCTTGCCGCAGTCAAATTAAGTTCTTCCTATGGCAGAGATTGATTATTGTTTGATTATTTTGTTTGTATCAGTTGCAAGCATCGTGAATGATATTGATAATTGTTTGATTATCACTCAAATCAGTTCTAGTTCCTCAGTCTTCAATTACAGAAACAGAGTTGAGCAAGTAAACACGCATCTTATCATAATTCACAGTTTCCATAGCTGCAATATGGTCATCCGGATCACTGCATCCATCTACTAATTGCTTGGTACCTGTTGAATTATCAAACAAAAGAGTTATGCAAAAGATGAACATTCCAAGCAGTTGTTTGAGTCAATCCTATTGTTTTGTTTGGTAGTCATCTTGTATTGATCGAGAGGTTTGATATATGTATACACTTGCCTTCTCCCACCACATCCATTCTCCCTTTGGCAATTGAAGAACATTGCGGCCACTGGCTCACCGAGGTTGTAGACTGCTGCAAAGTCTCTGGTGCTGAAATTTTGCCTCCATCCCGGTGCGTAAATAGTTTGCCTGGCAGACTGCCGGAACATAACAAACACAAACCGATGGATGCCAGCGGTCGGCCAGGGCCCCTCATAGGCTACAATCTCATTTCCTACAAGCAAAAGCTCGTATCAATCAATCTCAAGAACAAAGTTCTTATTCCTCTTAGCATGACTTTCCTCACTCACCATAAGTTGCATTGGATGTTTCCGGGATGTCAGTCACCAACCTATGGCAACATTTTAAAAGAAGTATCAGAGAACCTAAGTAATCGATTTCTGTGAGGAAAATATGTTTATGATTATTACCAATGGAGGTACTCCCTCTTGGTTGGATTGCTGGGGCTTGGTGAATCAGGATCTACCATCACCTGAGCACACACCATCATGGCCAATAAACTCATGAAAATTCACCTACTCGAATATAGGAATTCACTTACAAGAGTGTAATAAGCTCTGTTGGAGTCATGTCCCTTGACCCCAACCCAGGGCTGGTTAGCCACGACCGAAGGCTTGAGCTCGGACCCATTGGTCAGCTCTTTGTTGTTGTAGAGCACTACGAGCGAAGCAGACCGGACAAACGGATCCAGCACGTCACCGACAATGTTGCCAACTACAAGTGGATCTCTTGACATGATTGGATTGGTGATGGTGAGCAATGGATTGAAGGTGGGAATGGCAGGGAGAGATGGAGCATTTATATAGAGTCTAGTGATGGTCAAGGAATCAATCTGAGATTAGTCTACTGTTAGGAAGATCCAAATCTTCAGATTTGGTCTTGTTTTCTAAGGTTGGTCATTGAAAGAGGAAAGACCATTCACAACAAGCACTATGAGTGCTTTAAAAAAAGGAACATCAATTTCGTATTCAAGTAATAATCTTGGCATTCACCTTATCTAATCTAATGTTATGGTTATCGGATGTTTAGTTTTTTTCAATGCGACGATACAACGGGACAGTGTTAAGGTTCGACGTTATTAACAAGTCCAAAGCCACACATATCTCATCTTTCCTTTGCTTGATGCTTTGGAAGATTTGGGGAGACATGAAGAAAAGATAATGAGGGATTTTGGGATTGCCCCAACCAAATTTACACCACTAAATATATTCTCGAATTATTCATCTTAATCTTCAAAAGCCAAGAGGACCTTCTCCCCCGTCCATTCACCTCAGGATGGGCATGGGAATATATTTTTGACTTTTGTTTTGGTATTGACATATTGTTAAAAGAATGCAATTGAACTCCAAATGGTGACAACTCTTACAGTAGCTTACTAGTCAAAGGAATAAGGAGCTATGTTAGTGTTATTGTGTGAAGATTGTAAGTTTTATTTTATTTTATTCAAAATATAAAAGTAAAACCATGTACAAATGATGCACAGACAATTGGATTACCCATCTTCTAGTTTCTTTCTATTTTTCTTAAACAAATGTTGTGATAGAGAAGAACAAGAAAGCCAAGCCAAATGCCTCGAGCAGAGGAGAAGAATCTCAGTGATTTGTTCTGTATAGATATGGATAAGATACAGTTGACCTGGGATGGTCGGTCTTTCTAACTCTAGTTTAGATGGTTCAAGCTTGGATTAGATGCAGATATCTACTGTGAAGTGCATACTGTGCACTGTGATTGTCTTCTTTGGAAGAATTTGAGAAATTAATAGAGAAGAGGAATTTATTCCTCGGCAATATAGATTATGATATAACGTGTGCACTGTGGTATGGAGGACAAGGTTCTTCAATGCATTTCTTATAGGCAATATAGATTGGTGCTTGGAGGACTTATCAAAGAATAAAAAGTGACAATATTTATTCCCGAAGAACATTAGGCATGGTCAAAAGGTTCGAAAAGGCATTTCCATTACATTCATTTAGACTTCTCGTTAAGATTCTTGGCATACACTTGAGACACGAATACATTTTTCTTTTAGTCGTGTTTCAAGTTCAAAATTCAATGTAAAGTTCTAGTGGATTTTGTCCTGGTTGGTACATTACCAGAAACACTTGCAGCTAATATAGCATAAACCTTGTAAGCAAAGTCGACCAAGAAATAACTCTCAAGTTGTCACTACCAAATATACTGATAGTTGTGGGACTCTAAATCCATTCGTTCAATATCACAAATAAGAAGAGAGGATAGTGTTTCGCTAAAGAGAGCTCCTAGTCCCATAGAAACTCATAACACCGACAACCAATCTATGGTTCGTTTTTACTCTGAACTAGACTGCTGGTTTCTATAACCATAACTAAACTAAATTTACAAGCTCAGCTCTAAGCCGATTTCGAATTTTACATATGCATTCATCTGTTTAGCAATACCAAGCTTATCAGGATGCCAGATCTCATAGTTAATAAGTAAAAAAAATTAATTTTGTGCGATCCACAAGTTCAAGAATCATGATTAGCCATCTCCTGAATGTGCACCTCACAACTGGGAATAGCTGGGGCGTCTTCTGACATCACTGTCCCAGGTTCATCTGGCTGTCTCTGAGGTTCATCTTTGTGAGACTCGGCAAAATGGCCATCTATGGTTCGCAGGAACTTCTTTTTGGACCATTTCTTCCTGAAACTAGCCTTCTTAGATTTGATCTTCTTCATTACTTCAGTTTCCGCCTTCAGTTCCTTAACTCTCCGTTTGCCAGGAAGCACAGTGTACTGGCAAGCCCCGTCAATACCAGCCTTAGACTGACCTGTACAAAAAGGAGTCAGTAAATAAAAAAAAAAGTGCATCCCTTGACTCTTTGAAGCAACTGAAGTGTAGTTGGTTGGAGAGAAATCAGAGGGCATAATTCTGGTTTAAAACTAATTGTTTTTCTATCACCCATACATTCTATGAATTAAAGACGAGTTCAACCTACTTTGTATAGCCAAAAGAGCAGTCCTCGCAGCTTTTATCTCAGCTTCCTTTTTTGTTCTAGCTGCAGCTCCTATATATTGAATTCCTCCAATCTCAACGGTACATATAAATGGTGTTGCTCCAGAGGAACTTTTGGTGCAGATATAAGATGGGATTGCATAGTTCATTTTCTGGGCATACTCCTGGAGCAGATTTTTGCAAAGGCCAGTCTCATGCTGAGGGCACAACATCATACACACGAGATCAGAAAGTAGCATAAAGTTTGAAGTTCATTCAATAGTGAGGAAAGTAACTATAGATCAAACCAATGGTCCCAGCAAAGCTATAAGAATGTCGGTTCTCTTCGTCAACCTAAAACAATGCAGTACCCCCGAAAGACAATAGGGCATGGCATATTGGTGATACCATGTTAGATTAAATTGGTAGAGCTGATCTAAGGTGTTTGGTTTCTAGAACTTAAGATCTCATCGCATTGGTGGTCGTGATTAGCTTCAATTAAGTTGTCAAGCATATAAAACTATTATATTTTCTGTCAAGGAGTAAGATGAAAGTAGTCAGGAAAATCTTCATTATCTTAGTCAAAGAATTTTCCATCATTATATTTTCCACTGCTACTGTTATTTTTTATCTGTTTCACCCATCCTAGTTCTTCATCTGTTTTCTTCTAATATTGTCTCAGAAGTGAACTCTACTTCATCACTTTTGCCGTGTTCTTTGTTATTATAAAGTCGCTAAAATCGTTCTATGGTATTATGTCCTTGTCTCTTGCATCATCACAATGGTTGTTTCCATTTATTTGAAAATATATCTTACTGCTATAAATTTCACAAAATTTCCAAAGGTTTGTGCTTCAAAACCAAAAGCAAGGATTTTCTTTTCTGGTTTTATAGTTCTTATTTCATTTTCCATTCATTCATTTTCTCCTTTGATTTGTCTCTCCCATCCGGCTTCACTATCCAGTCTATTAGTTGCCTTGTTATATTTTTGTTTCATCCACATTAATTCTACTTAATATTGATTTCTTGTTCTCTGTCATTATGTTAAGTGGATGTCTTTTTCATTTTTGCTATGTTTTTTTTTCTATTGCATCTTTACAGTGACTTTTTTTGTCTCTTGTTAAAAAATGTACCCTATTTATATTCTAAATTTTCCAAATTGTTCCAAGATTTGAACTAAGAAATCAAAAGTATTGTTTTGTTTGTGCATGTATATGATAACATATAGACCAACAGTTGGAAGAAATGTATTCAAGCAATGTAATAGCAATTAGTACTAAATCTAGAATCGTAATCTTTGAAAATCCTTAAATAGTGTCAGGAGGCGTACGACTGTGGGCATGTTTTCTGTCATGAGGCCTGACTGGTGAATCTCCAATAGTGCAATCTCAGCAGCAGACTGTTCTGCAGCTTTGCGGTTGAAAAAACCAGGAAGAGAATCATATCTAACATCTTTAACAATAACAGTTGACTTGAAGACAGGTTCATGCGAAGGACCTTCCTTGAGAGTCTGATAAACAGGTGTAGGAATGCCTACTTTTTGTGCATACTCTTGCAAACGACTCTTGAAAACATAGCAGCTTTGTACCCCTGCAAACAGAATCAATAAAAAAAAAAAAATCAGTATGCAAATAAAGCACTATCAATTAACAGTATAAGAGAATTATGTACCAAGTACCAACTAGCACTAGAAGGAGCTTGTATAACCATTGAGTTCTAAACTCATTTAGATATAGATTTTCTTGGTATCCCTTTGCTTTTCAATTGATTCAACTTTTGTAACTATGAAACATATTCTGTTTATAAGCATGTTATAGCACCTTAATATGCCTTTTTTTGTTTTTTCACACACAATAAATTAACTTCCTTATTCATTGCCCCATATTCTAACCCTTGAAAAGAATATATATAGCAGTACTACATTCTTACATTTCCCCCCTCTTTTTAAGCCTAAGGGAGGATCACACAAGAAAGCATTCCTCTCCACTTTGCACACAATCTTTACATTTGTGAATACCTTCGTCAATCGCTTCATGATAAATAATAGCTCAAAGATATCAGCAGTCTTAAATGCAACAATTTCTCGTCTATAAAGCTAAACAATTCCTTTAGTTTCTCTTTTGAAAAGAATGTCAAAACACACTCCAACATCAAGAGCAATACCCCTTAATGTAGGGGTGTCAAGCCACTATAATTCTAGTGAGCTCACCAAGGACCTCAACTCCAGAATGTGTTTGTCCAACAAAATACAAACCAAATAAATCAAAACTCTAAATTTTACAATTTAAATAAGAAGATAAGGATTTACAGAGTTTGTCAATGGCTTTGAATAACAAAGTTGTGAAGAGAACCTGTAACATTCGAAGAAAGAAAGGCCTTCACAGTAATGTTCCATGGAATTGTTAGAGAAAGAGATGTCATTACATTAATAATGGGTCTAATCACAATAAAATAAAATAGGTTATCCTAGTTATTGCTATTCAGAGTCAAAATCATATTATATTTTAGAATTCAAAGGAAGAAGGATGCATAGTTAGAAACACAAGCTTTAGGCCAAATTAGCCTGTACAAGCTAAGGAAACAATCCAAATGTTATTTCAATTTAATATTCAATTCAGACACCAACTTAGACTTGCAACTAAGAATAGCATTGCAGCATCACTTTTTGGTGGTAACACATAATTTGGACCAACCAGCACAGCACCAACCGACTGTTTTGAACCGAACTTATTGACACCAGTCCAAACATATATCAGTCAATATTGAATCAATATTTTAAAGCAAGGTTTAGCACAGTCATACAGAAATGTTAAGTTTATCCATGGAGGAAAGTTGACACATGTTTTCTAACATTTACAATAATCAGATTCAGTTATAGTAGGGTTATCAAGAAGAGGGAAAAAAATGTATGGATGTTGCCTTGAAGAAGCAAAATGAAACAGAACAAGAAAAAAAGACAAGCGTCCAAGAAGAGTTGAGAGAGTGCATCTTCCTTAAGTTTACTTTACCTTTTGCATTGTCAGGATTCTTTTCAATAGTTCGTTCATTAATTTTATCAGCGTCTTCTGTCAGCATCACCCCTTCAAAATCCATATGTGCCATGCCTATGTTCGTGCAAAATGATTATAAGCTCAGATCAATCTAGATAACATCAAAATCAAATATTTTCACTTTCTTCAGAAAATATTTTTTAAATATCCATTAAAACATCATAGAATAAAAAAAATCGAATATGAAAATCAAAAATCACATTTCAGAATTTAAAACTCATCTTAAAATTATCGTTTAAAATATTGTCATAATATTTTAATAATTCAAAATTTTAATCAAGTCCTGATGATTTTTTTACACCATTTACTTTTTTAGGGATTATCTTATCTACAACAAAACCCCTAATATCCATAAAATACATGGATATAAAACACAATAGCAAAAAACCTGTATAAAACCACAAACTATTAAAGAGGAAGAAATTTTGCAAATATAGCTAATAAAACACCAAATACAACCACATACTATTTCACATCTCACTATCCAGTGTGATTCATTATGTGCACGTCGTTAACCATCAACAATAATCCAAACAAAGAGGTAACAGCAAAATATAAAAGCTGCAGAAGCAAATCAAGTAGATAAATGAACAAGATAAATCAGTTTCTATGCAAATTTCATAAGTCGAGACCAAACCTTAGCAACCTTTATCTACAACTAGAAGTAATCACTGGTTTCGACAACAATAACTCACCTGTCTCAGCAACTTCAATATGCAGTCAAACTCAAAGCCACCTAAAATCTTAAAATTATCCCAACAGTAGAACTCCATTAAGACATCTCTAACCTTAGCCACCAATGATCCAACTCCCAATTCAAACTTACTGGAAGCAACATCAAACCAAACTAGATTAATCCACCCTAACTCTGATCTTACTCGAACCAACTGCCCTTTGTTCCACCAGCCGCAACCCAACTGATTCTTTACTCCACAATCACCACCCAACTAAACTGATTGCCACAGACACATCATCCACGTTTAACGGATATAAAACCAGTGCAATCAACACATGCTCTAATCAGGAGACCACCTTCAACATTTATTAACCTGAACCACGTCGATTTAGAACCACTTACACAACGTAACTCACCAAACCGACTCTACTGTATCATTATTTAAATTAAGCGCAACACGATCAACAGTCAGCTATAAAAAGTTCAATACAACAACTGACAAATGGAGAACTAGAATTTCATGCAAAGCCTGCCCAATACAACAAAAAACACGAACGCACCTGATCAGAGAAGGAAAGTTCAGATCTCGCCACTACACTGTCAAGAAATCTAGTAAGCTAGACACTTCGAAACCCTAAAAAAAGTCATATTTACTCAATAAAGATACTCTAGACCATGCATCAACAGAAACAAAATGCTTAGGGATTACCAACATGGAGAGGAAAACGCCGCGAGGAGACTGTCACTCGGGAGGGTATGGGCAGAATGCATCCACCGGATACTCGAGTTAACGCGCAGACTTAGCTCCCTGACCTTGCGCTCGGACGAGAGGAATTCTCGCCATGGCGCGCTGCTCGCCGGAGAAGATGTCGTTCACACTCCTCTAGGTAGAAGAAAGGGACGAAGCGAAGAGTCGCTCGCTAACGCAACAGACGAGCGACCGAGCGACGTTTCTCGGCGCTGCTCGCAGCAATCGCAGAGGACGCCGGAGCTCCCCGGGCTCCGCAAGGAGAGCAACTGCGGCGTCGGGCACTGAGAAGAGAGACTGAGGTGGGTGCCCTAATATGTGAACCAATAACTAGCCGAACCAATGATTGAACCGGTTCGGTTCGGGGTGCCCCAATAACTCGATTTGAATCTACCAATTTAGCTCTCAATAATGAAATGCAAAAATGCCTTTAACTTCTATATTTTCTATCCAGCATATTTTATCTTTCTATATTTAAAAAATAATATTTAACTCCTACGTGCTAAAAAGTCAAATGTAAAAAATCTTTTAAAAAGGTAATTATATCATTATCTTTTTTTTTAGTATTTTTCAATAATAATCTTAAATCGGATTACAAATTTCCTCTTCATCATCAAATATGACATGTATTGAAGTAGAAATGATTTTGATTTATCAATTTATAATTTTAGTATTTCTTTGGTTTGGAGAAAGTGGTGGAATGAGTTTTTAACTTATTATTCTTTTCATACTTTTATGTTATTTATGTAGGTTGATTCGGTGAGATTATGAAGCCCATGTGAGGTTTTAAAGCCCACTTGGAGCCTCCCCTAAATTGGTAGATTTTATTTTTATTTTACGTTTTGTTGACTTAATTAAGTTTTAATTAATATTTAATTAATTATATTTTAGGTTAGATTTAAGTTTTTAATTTTAAATTAATTAAATTGGTTAAATTATCTTTTCTTCTAAATGTGTGTTTAATATTTACATTTTCTTTATTTGATACATTGTTTTTAATATTAATATTCTTATTATTTTTTTAATTTTGATTTTATTAATTTGTTGCTATTTAAAGAATTATCTTTGATTTTTAAATTTTCTTTATTATTTTTAATGTTTAAATTCTTATTAATTTTTTATTTTTTATTTGTTAAATTTAGTTTTGATTTTATTGTTATAGTTGTATTTTTTTGCCTTTTGAATTTATATTATTAGTTGATTTTACAAGATTAGTTTTATTTATGGAATTATCCTTAAAATTTAAATTTTATAAATCAAATTATCTTTATTTGGATAGAATTTTTTAGATTAATATTAACTAAGTTGTCACATATGTTACTAAGAAATTTATTAACTTTATCTACATCTATATAGATTTTATTAAATTTATTAACTTTGTTATTTTTTATTTGTAAATTCAAAATTTTTTTAATGTTTAAGTTGATTAGATCATTATTTATTTTTAAATGATTGATTAAATTCAAGTGAATTACTTAAATCTGATTTTTTATTACTTAATTTATTCGAATTGATTTGGCCAATGTTCTGTTCGACCAAATCAAGGTCAATGTCGATATGATCAAAGTCTTGATTGATTTGATCAAGATCTAGATTATTTTTTAGTTTTGAATTTTTAATTAAAGTTGGATTTTTGAAATCTACTAAATCATGTAATCCTAAATTATCATGTACATTTATATAAACAATCAAAACGCTATCATGCATGTTATTTAAATTACTACTGGCAGGGGTAGTTTGGTAACTATCACTAACCTTAAGCGCAACCCCTACTTTTGTAGACTTCATCGTTGAGTTATACACGAGTATAGATTCGCTTTTAACTTGTTCCACCAGCTTCAATGGTTCCTTGTGAAGCTTGGTTAGCAGTGTCCAGAACTCGTAGGCATCTCGGTGTTCTCCAATTCAACATGTAATTTAGTTAGGTAATAATCTTAAAATTAAACATATTACCTTAGTGTTTGCTTTTTTTGTTCTGAGTTGATTGTCATAGTGAGATGTCACAGTCAAAATCGTCCATCATTACGAAACTCTCCATCTGACGTTCCTATATTGTGAAATAGGCCATGTCGTACGATGGAGGTTCGTGGATAATGATAAAGATCGTTGGCCGGTTCTTTGCTTGTTCCTACACGGTTAGCACAACGGAAATACAAAAACTAAAACAAGCAACGCTAACAATACCGATTTACTTGGTATC
>JBBPFP010000076.1:3389145-3403568 GCA_037974795.1 Kaempferia galanga
CCTAGAGAAACGTGGATTTTTTTAAGCGTTCCAATGATTCCTCCTATATTTCTTTCCAAGTCACTAGGGTTTTGGATGGGGGTATGTGGAGGTCGGTGGCTACAAAGATGAGGGAAGAGGAAAAATAAAAGTATGTATTTAAAGAGGGTCGACTAGGGTTTTGGATGGGCGTATGGGGAGGTCGGTGGCTACAAGGATGAGGGAAGAGGAAAAATAAAAGTATGTATTTAAAGAAGGTCGACTAGGTTGTTAGGGTTTGGACCAATTTCGGAAACTTATCAACATATTAATTTATTAAACCTCTTTATAGTTGTCCAATTATTATTATTGTTTATTCATTTATAAATCAAAATCTTAATTAAATATTTTTTTTTTTTTGGCGTTATACACTAAGTTAGTTGAGTACAAAAAATTCACAGAATAAAGCCTTTTAGATTAGCATTCAGCGAAGATACTTGACCTTAGTATATTTTTTTTCTCAAACTCGCTCAACATATCTTGTGTCGAATAGTCAAAATTACACACTTTGAACACAAAATAGATAGCAAAAGAAAGACATTTCTTTTACTTAGTAAAGGGATCAACAAATAGTCAACCATATTTTACTTATTTAATAAACCAACCCTTGTTCAAAAAGGAGTATATTAAAAACGAGGTTATTCTTAGATCAAAATAAAGAATTGATAAGTGCAAATGCCTAAATAAAACACTAGGGGGAAAAAACAATAACTATATATTAAACTACAGAACAATGAATGTAATTGTGCATGAATATCACAGTAGCTTTAGACATGCGAAATAAGTGCTCTTTATAAAATATTGAAAAGATCTAAACTGAAACGAGAATGGAATAGTGTTCATACCTAAGAAATTCACGTGGGTTGATAATTAAATCAGGGCATATCCCTTGCTCCGAAAATGGCAAATCTTCCTGCTGAACTATGGTGCCACAAACACCTTTTTGACCATGTCTGCAACTAAATTTATCCCCTATCTAGAGAAGGAATAATTTTAAATGTTATAGAAAGAACAATACACTAGTGATATAGTTTTCAATAGAGCTCAATTTGAAATAACATCCCGCGAGTTGACGACAAATAGTTGGCATACCCATGACTTTATGATGATAAGGAACACTATATAGACATATTCCTAACCTTCTACACTGTTCAAAACTTGGTAGAAATTGCTTGACAACTTTACAATCAAATAGTGTGCCATAAGTTTACAAATCAGACACATATCCTTTCCTCGGTGCAAGATGTTCTTGGAAAAAATAATGCTACATTTGATGATTATTATGCTAGACAAGATTATTGTATAAATTATCCAACTACTTTTTGTGAATTTTCATGATACCATGTTATAAAAGGTAGTTGTATGAATTATCTAACTACTGCTATTAAATTCTGTAAGCTACATTCATATACAAAATTCCTTTAACAGACTATACGTGCTAAGAAAAATTGATCAGTTTGACAATAAAACATGGCTCTTGAGCATTCAGTTAATAAACTCACCTCAGGCCTCCGAGTGTGGCGGATGATACATTTGATGCATAACTTGTTACTAGTATCCGACCAAAGTAACACGCGATCAACCACACAAGTTTCACCTTCAGGGCCTTTATACAAAGCAGGTGTTTCTCGGTACTCTCTGGAACAGAAGGAATACCGCATTATCATCTCTTTGCACTTCTTGAAATTGTAGGGAAGTATCACTTACTCATATTTTAAAACCGTTGGATCATTAGTTTTCTCCCTTGTATTTATTGGAGTTTTTTTGTTGACATAAATGTCATTGTTCCGAATTATCTCCCCAGGAGCAGCAATTCCATCGTCATCTAATATCTGTACAGAACCAAATGGATATCAATGCTTTAAATTGAAGGAATCTAGGTGGAAATGTGGCAGGCACCAGAAAATTTAACACAAAGTAGTGATAAAAGAAACCAAAATGCATTGGAAATTGAAAGATATCAGTCAGATGAGACCATGAATTTTAGATGTCTATCCATAACAAAATACACTTAAAAGCATAGTTTTAGAAACTAGTTAGCACTTGCTGAGTGACAGTACGTACCAGTGTAGTTGATCACAAAGCACATATACAGAAAGACTCATTCAATTTTTTTAAATAGATTTTCTTTCATCTCTCTCGTAAGACCGGATTCTAGGTCTTGCTTGCATTGCAACAGAAGACGACCCACAATCTCTCCAGCAATAGGTTCCCTTGCTTTTCCTCTTTGATATCATCATTTCTCTATTGTCAAACAACGAGTGGAACTTAGTGGAAATATTTCTTAAGAAAGTTAGGCCAGTACCATAGAGTTGACGCCTAAACCAGTGAAAGATGAACTGGTGCATTCCAAAATAAGATATGTGTCATCTCCTAGTTATTTCCCCCCCTTTTTTTTCTCCTGTCTACATAGCTATTAAATCTTAACTTTGCACACTGACAAATTTGGATTTGTTATCTGAGATAACAATTAGGAAATGAAAACAGTGATTTTCTATCAGATCTTTTCAAAGGTGAAACGTGCATGCTAATATTCATTCATTTTGCAAGATACACAAATAAAAATAAAAACCATTTAATTCAAATAATCTGTGCTACATACATCAATCGACGTAAAAATAAAGAATAACCAAAGGAATTAGATGTTGCAAGTCTTACCAGAAGATTTAAAATGTCCAAGAATACAAAGACTGCAAATAAATTGACCCAAAAAAGCAGAATTTTCAGCCAAAATACCTGCATGTTTGGTTCATCCTTCCTTGGCTTAACTAGTCTGTCTGTGGCTTCATTACTATAGATCTCTTTTACTACCGAATACCTACAAAAGATTAAATTTATAACAAATCGATATCAAAAGGAATTCTCAAAGATTTTACAATTTACCCAGAAAATAAGAGAAAAAGATAAAATGGGCTAAGTAAAACAGTTAAAGATACTTTTTCATTACTATACAACGGCCAAAACCACGATCAAGAGATGCCTTGTTCATGACAATAGCACCCCTAATATCATAGCCATAACTCATAACAGCAACAATTGCATTCTGCCCTGCTCCTAACTTATCATATCCGTCCTGGAAAAACATGTTAGAGACAACTCATAATTCATACACAACATAACAGCAAAAATACACACCATTTCAATTGTTGTTGTTGTCAGCAATGGGCGTTGGGGATACACCAACAAATTAAGCAAAGTATCTGCTCGACAAAGCTGCAAGAATACAGGTCGAAGAATCAATATCTTGGCAAACATAAATATCCTGGAATCCAATAACATCATTTTTACAGTGAGGCAACTGTAAGTGATTTTGAAATGCCTTACAGATCTAACAATATAAAAGACATTAACACTTAGCTATATGTGCATAAGTCTGAATTAAAAATCAGGAGCAAGCATGAATATGCGCCTAACATGCCCGAATATAGCAGGCACCAACCCACAAACAAATAACACAATTAACCTAGGACTTCCCTATGCATTGGAATTGGCATCAGTTAGTTCAGCCAGCAAAAGAACTCTACATTTCATTGTCAGCATCTTGCCAAAAGAACTAATCAAATACTCAAGCAACACAAAACATCAATAGAAAGTAAATACTATGAACCAAACTAGAAAACAGACCCGATCAACCTGAAGTTATAAGACTTGGGGTTCTAGGTCAAATTCCAAATTGTTGTAAGAAAAACTCTTAATAACTATCTCAGAAAACTCCAAATAACTAGGTTAATTAAGTTATATGTTGATTTAACTTCAGCAAATCTAATCTGTGATTTAATTTTTCATTAAATTAAAATAAATTAATTCAGTTTGAATATAATCTCAAATAATTAGATTAATTAAGTTATTAATTTAATTAATTTTAATTATATAATTGAATAAAATTAGTTTGATTAATTGATTAATACTTTACTATTATTAATTAATTCTTAAACTATTTACAATAATTATAGATGATTATTATAATTACCTATAATAATCACTCATTCACTTGTTCGTGGTCCTCCTTTGTTAAGGAGTGGAATAAAGCTTCATGCTCATCTAAGGGGAATGAAGTTTCCCTTCCTTGATAGATTTCCTTTGCACATTCTCAAGTGTGGAAAGCTTCATGTTCATCTAGTCACTTGCTCTTTGTTTCTCCATTAGAACAGAAAACAATGTTCTCCTTGTCAACCGGCCTTCCTACCATTGACCGCTCTTGCATAATATTGGAGAAAGTTGAAGCTATATTCTCCTCCCCTGCTCTCTTGTTCTATGTTCCTCCTCAAGAATGTTAGAGAACTACTCTCTTCTCCTCACACATAGTCATGCATCATCGGCCTGGTCGTTGTACTTTGCACGACATCACAAATTGTTGATCCTCCTTAGCTCTCTTCCTCGAAGTAATATCTAGATTTAAGTTTCTCATCCTTTCCTACCATAAGCAGCGCCTCCCCACCACCCCCATCACCACCTCGTCGCTCTCCCTATTTTGTTAGCACATAAAGAATTTTGAGTTGGATCATATGCATTGGCCAAGTCAAATGATTCTACTCTAATGCAGCCAATTCCCTCCATTTTCGTCTGATTTTAACTAATTGTCTAATTCACCATCAATTCTGACCAATTTTCAATTTTCCCTTGATAATCATGATTCCAAAGATTTCAAGATTATGTTCGAGAAATTGTAGACTCAATCAATCCCAATCCAGCTCAACCAATATGTATCATGATTGGCTAGAATATAATCTTTTTAAGTAATTTTTTATGAATAATATAATTTTATAATTGATTATAATCTTTTTTTATCTATTAATTTTATACTAAGATATATGAATTATTATTTATCAATAGCCTAATAAGTATCACATGTATAGTATTAAACTAAGAATAAACTTTAATTTGATATATCAATAAACTAATAAATTCTCTTGTTCTACTGTCAAGAAATACATCTACTTTATCTTTTTTTTTTCCAACTCATTTAGTTTCAATGATCCTATCAGTCAGATACAGATGAATATTCAGAAGTTTAAAGTATGTGATCTGGGTAATGAAACTATTGGAATCAACCAAATCATTTTAACAGTTATAGGAATACTATGATTATAGAAAAGCTCAATAAGAATGCTTGAGGCAACAAATCAATTCATTTGCCTTAAATGATATAGTCCTTAAATGTTAACTGCCCAAGAATCCGGATAGAGATTAATTCACTTCCCAAATAATTGGGTAATGTAGAACTCACATGTGTTATGCCCAGAGAATATGAAATTTTTTACATAAATCAACAAATCAATATGTTACTAAAGTTGCATTGATAATTTACTTGCCTGATTGTAAGCAATATTACCCATAGCTTGTTTTCCCATTGCACACTACAACAAGAATATTATTTCAAATATTAGTGTGGAGTTAAACTGCAATCAATATAAGGCAGCTCAACGAACCTGGTATGTATTATATAGAGATTGGTTGTGGTGAGGATAAGGAATTAAACCAGCACAAACACCTAAAATTGTCAATGGATCAATCTCTATGTGGGTTATATCACTCTTTTTCTTTTCGGGATCATCCGTGTTATTTTCCCATTCATGCAATGCAATCTGTTAACATAAGTATGCCAGAAAGTGAATATGACAATTGCAAATGACACAATGAACATGGTAATAGAAGATTAACAAACCAATGCATTGTTCTCTTCATTAACATCAAGATATTCAACCAATCCATCATGTAGAAAACCATAAAAAGTACGAATTCCAAGCTGCAATACAATGACAAATGTTTCAGAAACCCCAATTTTATATGCCTACTAAAGAGAATAAAAAAATCAATAATTAACTCAAAATAAGGAAAAACTCCAAACCAACATAAAACCTGTAATTCTTTCATGTGATAATCCTTGATCCTTGATATGCCTCTGTCAGCAATAACTAATGGACGACAAACCCGGCCACCATCCGAGGCAATATAAACACAATGCTTCAAAGAAAAGGGAGGCAAACAAAAACATTTTCAAGTGCAAGAAAGAAAATGGCAAACCAAAAAGCTGTCACATTTATGGCAAAATCTTCACAAGACAGGATTCTCTTTCACTGAAATGTAAGTAGATGCCATATCAAAGAGTATCCTATTTAGATAAAATGTGCATGATACAAAAAGTAATCCTTTAATGTAATTGAAATAGGTCACAAAAGTAATCATATGAAAGAGTCCTATTTAGACAAAATTATCAAGATACAAGAAGCATTTCCGTTGTAATCATTTGAGGTCCCAACTTGTAGCACATATTACTCCACAATAGGTCACAAAACTAATGTTGATAGGTACATTAACTGAAAGGGGGCATGAATTTTTAAGATGAAAGAATCAAAATTAGGAGTGAGTACTCCACAATGAGAAGTAAATGGTCTTCCAAGCCCAAGTCAACAAAAGCACAAACTCCAAAGTACCAATTATCTCTACTTCCACAATTTTTGATATTAAACTAAATATGTGTACCTGCTGCAAAATGTTAGATGGAGCCTTTGGGTGGGGGCCATTTCTCTAATGCTATCACAAAAAGAACCACTACATATCTCAATGGCATTGCCTGATTATGGGCATCAAGCACACATGAACTTAACATGACTCTGCACATTCATAATGACTCAAAACTATGTACCTGCACATTCATAGTGACTCAAAACTATGTACCTAATTATCATGATTCAATCAAATGACCTCCTACTCCAGTAAGTGGACAAAATGAACGTAAAGTGAGGCCAAACTGACTTGGTATTTGAAAGGGATGCCCAAAATATAAGCATACCATGGACCACCATGTTTATCCATATTAGGTCTGAGCACCTAGGCTTTAATACAATCCATAATTTAATAATCTAACATGAGTGCTAATGGTTAAGAATTTTTTATGGTGTCCGATATTACAATCGCAATTTGAGATCTAAGCCAGATTGAGAACTACCAAGTTTGAACAATCTAAGGCATCAATGTATCCACAAGAAGGAACTTGTAGCTTTAGTTTTCAAGTAGTTTTAATCAGCTCATATTATGTTCACATTCCATGACAAGAATAATAATAGGATTTTTGACATATTCATCTTCATCAAGTGACACAAACACATTTTAAGAGGACCAAATTTCAACTCTGCCAATATTGAATAATTAAAGTTCAGTACATTCAAAAACTACTGAACAGAAAATACACTGTTCAGAAGAAGATGAGGCAGAATGTGCAGATACAGAAAAGGACATACTATGAATTTTGCTCGTGATAAAAAAATATGCAAGTCCTAAATAGAATATTGCTATGTGCAGCTGGTAAAAATATGGCTATAAAATTTTGTGTATAATAAAAAAATTATAATAATTTAAACTATATAAAGGTGAAAAGGTAAGAATGGTTTACATATGCTTTACAAGAACTTGAGGAAGAGGAATATACATTTTAAAGGTGATTGCAATTTTTTTGGTACGACATAAGCATGATGTAGTGTCGGCTATAAAGTTTAGGATGGTAATAAAGGGACAGCAAAAGACATAATTGATTGATTCAAATGCAAAGGAATAGTTGGTTTTACTGAATAACCCTAGCATAGCTCATCAAATGTGTATGACTTACTTTCAATATAAACTAGTTTAAATGATATAGCTGATGCATGTCCAGGAATTAAATACACTAGAAAGCAATTTCTACCTGCACTTCATTCACAAAAATGCTAACAAACTCCCCAATTTTACCACGTCTACGGTGCTTTCTCATGTTACCAGCAAATAGCTGTCAATTCAAGATAAACTGATTTCACATAAATGTAATCAGAGACCAAGTGCGTGTAAAGTCTATGAAACAAAGTTAATAATTGTTGATGAACCTTTGGTTGTCTATGTTTTCCAAGTATAAGCCCATTAAGCATAACCAAAAAAGATCCTGGTAAGTGAAAGCTCCTCGCCAGATAAAAGTGCTAAATCTTCAACACCTAGAGTGTAACACTGCTTGGGAAAATTCAAGAACTCCATGAAAGAAGTGAGAGACACTCAAAGATACAAAAATCAACAGAGAGAAGAAACTTTCAAAATTCAACTAGGGAAAAAGAAAAAAGTATACTTATAAAGGACATATCAATTATGCATACACTGTGTGAATGTCCAAATTACTGAACCTACTTTCAGACAAGATACAATGTGTTTGATTCAAAATGCATTCATCTGTTAATAAAAGTAAGAAGGTAACCTCATGCCTCATTTATAAACTAACCAATAAACACATAAATAATTTTGATAAAAACAGATTTGATGTTGCTCTCAAGTTAAAAAGAAATATAATGTCTTAAAGTTGTAGATCTTATGATGTGCGTGATCAAAAAAGTTCAAGTAATCAAACCAGAGAAATCAGTGGACCATTCTCCATGTCAGTTGTAACATGTGTCAACAAAGCTAAGTTTTTTGTCAACCCACAACCTTCTCCTACAGGAGTGTCACATGGCCAAAGCATGCCCCACTGTTTCGGATAACATCCAGTGAACAAACACCAAATTAATATAGTAATAGTAATGTAGATAAATTCAAGAAAACCTTCAAGGAAGCACTAAACAATTACCTGACTTGGGTGCAATGCCCTTGACCCAGTTGCTTTCCTTGTCTTCTCAAACTGATGAGATATTCGGGTCATGTGGCCTAACACTGCTATATATGATAATCTTGAAACAACCTACAATGCTAAGCATTAAGCTACTATATTTTCTCGATGGCAAAGGTAAAACAGAGAAGTCGGAGATAATTACCTGAGATACTCCTTTTCGATGCATTTTAAACCGTTTTATATCCCACTGACCTGTTGAAATGGATCTTTCGAAGCCTAATGTGATGTCATTACTTTTCTTAATATGCTGTGCCATATGCTGTAAAATCAAGTTAAATAAGAGAATCTACAAAATTTACATTTCTTGGTTATACTAGTTGAGGTAACAAATAGAATAAAACAAGCACAATGCAGGTGAATAATCCAGATAACTCAAGGGCAATGAACAAGCATTAGGAAGAAAACGTCAAGAAGGCAAGAACACAACACATCAAAATCAAAGCTTAGTACCAAATTATCCAGGAAAAAAACAAATAAAAAACGACAGGTGCATAACTAAACTTTCTTGACCACATTTAGCCACTTCCAAAATAAACATGCAGAACATATAGAAAAGCTAAATGGATTTTATTCACAAGATAATACTCTAAATTAAAAAGAATAACATAATCGTCATGTCATGATTTGATATTCTTAATTTAAATTAAGGGAGCTAGTATAAGATGAAACTGCAACTAGATATCCTAATTCAGAAGATAAAAGTAAAGAATAAAAAAAAGAGACTGTGAAAGTGGGAGAACTGAAACACAAACCCAGATTTTTTTTACCCAAATCAAATATGGAAACATGACACAGACTAAGCTTTTAGGCCCTCTGTATTTGTGATAAATAGATGGGAAAGGAGGAAGAAAAGTGAAGATAAAGTTTCTATTCACCACAAATCAAATAGGACAAAAGCAGCCAGCATAATCTTTTCGGCCCTATTTGCTTGGGATAAAATAGGGAGGGAGTAAAAAAAAAGTGATGAATAGAATTTCCATTTACTACAAAAACAAAAAGATAGATAATCAAGTCTACAGTACATATACTCTGCCCAAAATAGGTAAAAAAAAATGGAAGGAAATGAGTTGGTAAATGATGGGAGCATATCAGCCACCATTCATAAGTGACAATCACCAGCAAGTTGATTAACTGAAAAGTGATCGATTACACCTTCAAATCCATTGATTTCTAAAAAATGTATGAGTGATGAGAAAGATTATAAGTGGTTTATAAGATAATAATCTGTCAAGACAATTTTCTCTCCGGGTCAATACAGAAGAGGTAAATCACAAATGGCTACTGGCCTTGGATAGTTAAATAGTGCATGGGGGAAGGGAGGCACCCGGCTAGTAGTTGGGATTTGACTCAGACCTTGTGGTGGCAACACCACCATGCACTAACCGACTCTCCATCCCGAGGGGACAAAAAATTTGGAAGTTTGTCTAACAAACTGACAATCACGAGACCATCCCAGAGAACAATCCTCTACAGCCACCAGTCATAAGAGATCTGAGCCGTTAATCATGCTCTGAGTCAATAGAACATATCCTATTCAAGTAAGGTCGTTTCATTTTTCAATGTAAACATGCATAGATGCATGAGCGAGAACAAGAACAATTAAGATTACTTCAAAATTGAAATGTCCATAATCAACTCGAGCTTATACGTGTATGTGTGAAAAACTTACAGGGATAAAGTCCACATGAGTGGAGTGGCTAGCCTTTGCATATGCCCTGTTCACAAGCTGTAATATTCGAGTGTTCATTGATTTAAACAGATCCTAGAAAATGATTAGAGAAATATTAGAAGCCTATTAGGTTTATTAACAATGATCAGAATGAGCCTGTCTAGCATCAACAACTTACCTCGAAGAGCCAAGAAATCATCTGTCCTGATAGTTCCAGCCGTTTGTTGCCCAAATAATCCTGATATAGAAAGCAAATCAACAAGAAGATTTATGAATCTCAAAAATAATTTTAAAAAATCTACACTAAAATGAATGCTTGCATATCTGAAAGGAAAATCAAGTTATTGTAAGATTTGAGTAAATAGCCACTTTCTTTCTACAATATTGGTTCTCAACATGCAAATAAACCATGAAAAAAACATCAAATTCTTCTGTTAGGAACATAAAGGGTATGAGCTTACACCAACATTTTCAAACTGAAACAGAAATTTCTCTTTGCAAAATACCTAATCTAATTCGACATCCACACATAGTAAGGATATCTTCAAAGTAAACATTCGAAACTTTTTTCTAACATTCTTAATTACTTTTAGAAAGTTTTACATTATTACCAATAAAAGATTAAAAACATACACCATCTAACTATAAAAAAGTAAATATACAAACTCTCTTCTCCCATTCCAGAACCTACATTGGGCACCAATAGCCGGTACTTCAACCTTTTCACATCACGAATATTTTACATAATTTTATCACTGAAGAGAGAAAAATTATAAGCATGATACTAGCCACTCTAAAGAGTAATCAAATACTCTTTCTTTTCAAATTTCTAAGAGCAACTTTAGAAATCAAGCCATCCAACATAATAACACTGGATAAAATCTAAATAAAATAGATAGTTATACCTTATCATCAAATGTATCGGTATTCAAAACTGCATCTAGCATACGTCTTAACATAACTGCTGCATATACCCATCTAGGACGGAAATTACCCTCGTAAAGCTGAAAAGTAAACAAAGATATGAAGATTCATTTTTCATGAATAAGTTGCCACCTTTAAGGCAGGAGAAGAATCATTTACCGGAACATGTGCAAGAAACACATCAAGAAGAATATCCTTTGCTAGACCGGTCTGCAAGTATGTGAATTTGTCAAATGTAAAAGAAAGGCAACATTCTACTTGTTCAACACAACAATAATCAAAAGAAAGCACAAAATTATTGCACTTCCAATCGCAAGAACGAAGCCATATGTATTAAGTGAAAAATATGGCTAACAGACTTGTCCTAGTGATTGAGGTGATGGGGTATCCTTGCAAATTATCATATTCAATCATCTGAAATTAGTGTGAGTTGAACAAATTCTCTATGACATGTGAAGGGTTTATAAATAACACAAAAAAGGTTGACACCTGTCACAAAATTGATATAATTTGTCCATGCAATCAATAAGAAATTTAAGCCAAAATTACATAAAACTTAGAAAGTACTAATGCGTAGATTAAAGGCAAAGTACAAGTTTGTTCAATATTAACAAAAGCTAATCAAGTACCTTTTTGTTCCCATGATTTGTAGGATTAGATCTTCCAATCTGAAAAAGGCAAATAAAAGAGTTGTCTTACAAGAATACATAAATAAAAAAGGTAAGGCTTGGCTCTAGTTTTCAAATACTTGTAGTCAAAATATTCGAACAATCACCTTTCCATCTAGGAAATTTAATGCCTGTTGCTGAGTATAAATTCTCTCAGATGCACATTCCTATGCCACACAAAAAAATGATTATGAGAAATCAGTTGACGAGCAGGTCTGAAGATATCATGCATAGATAGAAATGGAGGAACAACATAAACAGTAGAATAGGTCAATAGATAATAAATTTGAAAGATCATAGTAAAAACAAAAAAATTATAAAATATATTGCCACAATATTGTTTTCTAGATTTGCATTTACATTTTGAGTTTTCAAACAAAATATAACAGCTGCACAAATCATGTATGATTTTCTATATTATTGTGCACGTGCATCCAAAATCAAATTTCAAAATCAAGGATCAAACAGTAGTAGTGAAAAAGGGAAGAGCATATTGAATATATAAAGGTTTTACATCTGAACAATAAGCATTCGATAAATTTTAAGAATGGAAGCAATCATGGCAGAAAAATTCTTTCAAGAAGGCAATTAAGAGTGTGCCAAATATAAATATAAAATTCTTTCAAGAAGCGGAGTTTGATGAAGATGCCGCACTCTCTCCTTCAGTGCTGCAAGCTGTCCCTTTATCTTCGAGAAAGGGAGGAGCATATGAACAGATCGACCAACTCAAGGATGGCTTGGCTAAGCTTCATTTCACTCTGTGTGTGAACTGGAAGATACGCCCATTTTGTTGCTCCCCGCCAATCGATTTTGCCGCTGACAGATTGCTCGTCTAACAAGCAACTCGTGTTGAGGAGAAGAAGGCGGAGGCTGCTCAACAGGGAACTGAACAGTGAACAGAGACGAGGAAGATGTGCTGCCGCCGAGGTTCTTTGGTAGAACCAGGAGAAGGAAGTCCGGTGCTGTCGCTTCTCGTCGGTGCTGCGGGCACCGTCCGGTGCTGAGGAAGGAGACCGAAACAGGAGCGAATCTGCTCCTTAGATCAGGTGAGGCGCTTCACGGGAGAGCGAGGAGGGAAGGAGAATAGAGCCGCCTCCGGAAGACTTTCCTTCGGCTACTCGCCGGCAGTTGGCAGGGCGAGAGCAGGGAGAGGGGTCGCACAGGGAGAGGGGAAACGCGAGGGCGGCAGGCGGCGGGCACGCGAGCAGTAACGTCGACGAAGATAGAGGAGAGGGACGGTGGTGGCTGCAGCGCACGGCGCCGACAGAGAGACACGCTCTAGCTCGTTGGCAAGGAGCGGTGGCACTGACACTGTTCACGCTCGCGAAAAGGAAAGCAATGAGAGAGAGAATAACGAGGCAACAACAGGAAAAAGGATTTAGGAAAGAGAAAATAGAAAATGGAAATTAGGAAAAAACACTTCTGTAAAATTTGAGAAGATAAAGATGAGAAAAGTAAGATGGAAATAATGATTTTGATATCATATTAAAATAATAAATGTGAAGTGGGAGTGAGAAAGAAATAGGGTTCTGTTTGTGTTGTCGACGTTGGAAGAGAAGACGCGTCGTGGGTCACGGGAGAGAAACGTATCGCAAGAGAGAGAAAGAAATAGGGTTGCGTGGGTAAAAAAATAAATAAATAAATAAAGAAGAGAAAGAAGTTAGGACTCTGATATCATGTTAAAGTGATTGAGAGAGAAGTATTGAAAATTGAAACTTTATTAATTAAACCCTTTATGTATATGGGGTAGTTATATAGTATTTTTACATGACTTGGTCAATTGACTTAGTCAATTAATTCAGCACAATTCTATTCAAAAATAATTAATATGTCCTTAATCTGATCATGACTTGACCCGGTCATGATCCATTGATTCGGTCCGCTCCTCTTTTAGTGTTGTCTTGTGTGAGCATGGACACGCCCAGTTTAACCGTGGTTTACTCCCTCTGAAATCCTATGGGGCTGGGCTCAGAGGGCCGCTAGGGTGGCGGATTCCACCTTTTTTGCCAGCATTGTGTGAGCATGGACACAAAAAGAAATAACTGGATTAGCGGTGAACGTTAATTTCCATCGCTAATTAGAGACGAAAACATATATTTCGTTGCTAATTATCGACGACCATTAAAATCTATAAATCATTAGCAATAGAATATAATTTTATGTCTCTAATTAGTGAAGCACATTATATATTTTCCGTTACTAATTAGCTACGAACAATATGTTTTGTGTCTAATTAGCGGCGGAAAAAAGTTTTCGTCGATATTTTGGGATAAAAATTAGGGCTTTCGCTTGATCTTGCGATTCTTCAGCTAAACTCTCGGTCATCGATTCCTTCAACCTCGGTCGCATCCTCTCCGATCTCCCACAAACTCCTCTCCGTCGATACGTTAGTTCCTCTCCCCTTCCCTCTCCTCTTGCTTTCATGCCGACAGCTATGGATTTTGGCCCCCACGGGCTGGATCAGCTGGTAAGTGGCCTGGTGTTGCTCCGATAGGCCGTGGGTTCGAAGGTCGTCAGTGGC
>JBBPFP010000076.1:3438540-3449215 GCA_037974795.1 Kaempferia galanga
ATAGAATATTTAAAAATAAATATTAAATTAATATATATATCGATAAGTAAATTATGAATATATGTATAAGAATAAATAGAATATTTTAAAGAATATTTCTTTTTAGTGTGAAATGGTGTGAGTGGGTTGGAACTGAAATAGTGTTTGGTGCTGAAATTGTACCATTTTAGTGCGAAAATGACACTAAATTTGGTGCTATGGGTTGGAGATGGCTTTAACGATCCGTGCTGTCCAGATCAGAGACGGTCCGTACCAGAAGATCCACCCTCCCGCTAACGAGTTCAATTCGATGTCCTTTCGGAGTCGTGACTCGGATTTTGAGGCCTTTTTCCCGGCTTATCGTCCGCGCTGTCGACTAGCTCAACCCATTGCGGGTCTGGCGCCGCCGTGGCTCGCAATGTCGCGCAACCTAAACCCGGCCGCTTCGGATAAACCACCGCTCGGCGCTTCTCTTCTCCTCCGAAGCAATAGGAGCCCCCACCGCGACCTTTCGAGATGCTCATTCTCAATCTTCCGCCGAGCGATGCCCTTCTCACCGGCACGGTCTCCGCCAGATCTCGCCGACGCTCGGCCACTGCCCTCCACCGGTCTCCGCCTGCCTTTCTCCCTCTCCGACCACCCCATCCCTTCCGCCTATGGGGGGAAACAGTCTGTGGAGATTGGAATCGCCGTGAGAAGGTGGTGCTCCAGCAGCTCAATGCCCGTCGAAATGGAGACGCCGGTGACAAGGAGGATGATTTCGTTACTAGGGTTTTAAAAGAGAACCCTAGCCAGGTGGAGCCCAAATTCCTGGTCGGAGATCGGTTTGTTACGCTGAGGGAGAAATGCGTACAGCCGAAGGGTTCGGATTCTGGATTGACTCAGCTTGTCAAACGACTGTTAGGGCGGTCCACGATTAGGAAGGAGGAGAGTGAGAACGGTGGTGGGAAGAAAGGCGAGGCAGAAAGTCCGGTGTATCTCAAGGACCTTCTAAGGGAGTTCAAGGGCAAACTTTATGTTCCTGAAGAGGTGTTCAAGGAGAATTTATCCGAAGAGGAAGAGTTCGACAGGAACATACAGGAGCTTCCATGGATGAGCTTCGAGGATTTTCAGAAACACGTTAGTGCTGGAAAAGTAAAGTTGCTGACATCGAAGTCGATTATCGACGACTCTTCTGAATTCCAATACAGATATTTTGTTGTCGATTTGAAGGAGATTCCAGGTGACGAAAACATTCAAAAAACAAAATGGTAAGCGCATTGTATTAATTCATGTGTGTGTGTGTTTCAACATTCTTATGTACATTTTGAGAATAGACCGTTTCTATTTGTTATTCAGGGTGATTAGGCTAAATTCAGATCAAGCCCGGGTAGCATTGGAGGAATACAGAGGACCGCAGTATGAAATTGAAAAACATACCACGGTTGTCTATCAATCTTCTATTCCTACTTTGGCTTTTTCTACAATGATACAAATCAAACAAGTCTTGCTGTTTACACACACACACACACACACACACTTTTATCATTTGAAATAAAGTTCTGAGTTCATATATCTGTAGATCCCATCTAAACCATAAATTATTTGTTTCATAAACACAGTTCCGAATTCTTTTTTCTTTATATCTCTTGTAGCTCCAGATAATTTGGATATCAAACATGAATTTCTAGGTAAGTTTTATTAGTATTCAATTCATACGGTGCTCCACATTACTATCAAAACACTATTCTTTTTTTATGAAACTATATAACTTTGGACCTTTTGTAGTTGAATCATGAGTTCAAATTACTCAGTCTTGTTTAGAAGATGAATGAAGAAGTGGATGACAACCCAAAATTGTTATTATTTTTATTTTTTCAAGTAACTATCTGATCCCATCCACTGACACTCCTATGAAAATTTATTTTTCGGTGACACTAGTGGCTAAATATAAAAATATAAAATCAAATATGCTAGCCAAATAGGAGCATCTAGTTGCATCTTCATTGGAGATACAATGAGAGAATATGTTAAACTAATATGAAGATATTCAAAGATGACCATCAATTTTATAGTTAACAAGTTGAATCAGTTTGAGTTGAAGGTTTGAGGAGCAGAGAAAGAGGCAAAAAAACTTGTCTAACACAAACAAAAATAATTTAAATGTTCTGGATATTAGTGTGTTTGTAAAATGTAGCCTTATATAAGGATAAGATCCATATAATGGATTCCAGATAGTTGAGGCTCAAATTTGTGCGACAACAATGGTGAAATATGCATAAAAGTTTAACAGTATTTAGTTTTTTTACATGTTTTACTGACTATTAAATTCCATGCGCAGTCCTACATCAGCAAGTTACATGAATACCCACACCCTGTAGCATCTTCAATTACAAGCAGATTCTTGGTTGAACTTGGGATGATGACAGCAGTAATAGCTGCTGCTGCAGCTGTGATTGCAGGTTTCGCAGCATCTGCAGCTTTTGCTGTAACCAGTTTCCTGTATGCTGCTACTGCATATGTCGTATGGCCTGTATCTAAGCCTGTCGTGAACCTTGCGCTGGGTATAATCTCCAGTATTGCAGAACGAATATGGGAAAATATTCTTGATTTGTTCACTGAAGGTGGATTTTTCTCCAGAATGTATGGATTCTACACTTATGGTGGTGTATCTGCTAGCTTGCAAATGTTAAAACCCATCATGTTAGTTCTTGTCACAATGGTTCTCCTTGTCCGCTTTACTCTTTCAAGAAGGCCGAAGAATTATAGGAAATGGGTGATTACTTTCCTACTGCTTCTATACTGTGTTACTGCCATTTTGTTTTGGATGCTTCAATGTGATTCCTTGGCCTGACCATCTCATCTGATTTGGACATGCTTTGGACAGGATATATGGCAAGGGATTGAATTTGGACACTCCAAGCCACAGGCACGAGTTGATGTAAGTTGACGGAAAAATGTGTCAGTTCCATGTGTCAGTTGACGGAAAAATGAAATTTTTTGCATGTTAACAAGGAATGGAATTGCAATCCTTGCACAAGCTACCCTAACTTAGGCTCGAGCATTTTGGGTTATTATAGAGCTGCCACTTCTCTCATTTGGGTTGCTTGTAAAAATTTAGTATTCGCACGAGCCTAGCCCTAGGCATTGTTAAAATGGTCCAACCAAAAAGAGTTGCATTTGGTGGTGCAGCTCCCATTGGATTCAATTAAGTACCAGTGCAGGCCTTGCCATAGGCATTGTTAGGTGCTTCAATAAAAAAAGAGTTGTTTGTGGTGGTGCAGCTCCCATTGGATTGGACCGCATGTGTCATTTGAATAGGAGTGAGATTGGAGAACGAGATACAATTTGGGCCTTATGGGAATGCCAACCCTTTAATGTGTTCCGGGAGAGGGGATTATATAATTTACTTTGGTTTAAGCATTTTGGGCCCTAGTCGAACCTTTTTTTATTAATTACTCATGTTTCTTGTTTGGATGGATTTATACTCAGACTGAACATGTTTTTTGATATTATTTTCCTTGAAAGTTATTTACCAAGTTGTGTCTATGAAAACCAATTCGAGTTTCAATACGCTATTTTTGGTTATGCAACAAGTTAATTGTTCTTACTTTGATAACTTTGTTTAGCTTGTGAGATATTTGAAGAATCCGGAACTATTTGATAAGATGGGGATTAAACCTCCCCATGGGGTGCTTTTGGAGGGCCCCCCTGGCTGCGGAAAGGTTTGTCACTCTTACAATTTGTTAATTTATTAATGAATTTACAAATCTGATCCACCTTTTGCTGCTTCTTAGACTCTTGTTGCAAAGGCAATTGCTGGTGAAGCTGGTGTACCATTTTATCAAATGGCTGGTTCTGAGTTTGTTGAAGTTCTGGTTGGTGTTGGTTCTGCTCGTATAAGAGATCTTTTTAAGAGAGCTAAGGTATTGATGTCTTTTTCTTGTTAAACGCTCACATTAAAGACCTATTGACATTAACATGTGAAGTTTTATTATGGCATTAATATGTCAATGCCTTCAGCATGAACTATCTTTCAAACTTGTGTACTCACTCACTTCCATGTCTTCAACTTTTCTAAACCTGTTTACAGTTGGAAATTACAGTGGTGTCCTTGGCTTAGTCATGGCTAGGAAATGCTAATTTGTTGGCAGAAGTTGCATCACGAATCTAAGAATTACAAATAACAGCAATCCTAATTTTACTAAGATTCTGCTACTCAATCCAAACAAATCTATGGTTATCTCTTCGTACTTTCTGTTCCATAGCAACAGTTGTCTTCTTGATTGTCTTGCGAGTGGTTGGATCACATATGGTCAACAAGTTATGGTGTTTTTGCTGGAGTTGATAATATATTTGTTTTGGGAGAAACTCAAGTGTGTAGAAGTGTTATTTTCATGGTAGCAGCCAAATTTGATCTGATAATTTGTGTATCCAGGTAAACAGACCGGCAGTTGTATTTGTTGATGAGATTGATGCATTGGGAACTAGGTAATGTGATACTCTTCTGATATCAATTTACTGAAATGTTGTCATGTTTTTATTTCTCCATCTAGTTTTCTTTCAATTTATCACCATATCCTTTCTTAATCGTTATTGTGAACTATACATAAGTTACAAAATTGTTGTTTCATCCCCCTATGGAACCTACTTGTTTCACTTCTGCAGTTGGTAGTCTTGTTGTAATAATTTCATTGTTCCTTCAAGTCTATCTTGATGTTACCGTTTACTAATAATGGTGTTGCTAAGAATCACAAGCTGCTTTATTGTAAAATGAGTGAAATGTGCAAATTTTATAGTGATATGGGAGTTATGATGCCTTCTGCTCAGCCATGTTTTTGTATCAATGTTCTTGCCTTTGTATTGAGGGTATATAGTACAAATTTAGACATTGATTATATTATTCAGTGAACCATTCAAGCAAGTATGGCCTGGCACGTTATCTGCAAAATTGCAAACTGAGAGATGGACAGATTAGCATTTACCTGAGTAGGAAAAGTTGTACTAATCTGATTTTTATAAACCTTATGACTTCTTGTTGTTGCAGGCGCCAAGGAATTTACAAGAAAACTACGAACCACCTTTACAATGCGGCAACTCAAGAGAGAGAGACTACACTTAACCAACTACTGATAGAGCTTGATGGTTTTGACACTGGAAAAGGTGTGATTTTTATAGGTGCTACAAATCGTAGGGATCTATTAGATCCTGCACTTCTTCGACCTGGTCGCTTTGACCGCAAGGTTTTTTTTCTACCGAATGAATGTTGTTTGCTGTCTTTGATCTTTCACTGATCACCCACCCATCTTGATTTGTTTTAAAGAAATATTTTAAGTCTATGCTCATTTAGCTATCGCTTATGTTTGTTGTTTCCTTCTCCTTATAGATAAGAATTCGTCCTCCTGGGGCAAAGGGACGACTCGATATCTTGAGGGTTCATGCTCGTAAAGTTAAAATGTCACCAACTGTTGATTTGTCGACATATGCTAAAAATTTGCCTAGTATGACCCTCTGAGAATTCTTTTTTCTATTTTCAATTTTGCCTTTTCCAATGAATAGGTAGTTATCATGTTGAATGAAAAATCATAATTACACGAAGCATGAAAAGATCAATGAAACATGCATGTGGATACACATCAATGACAATATTAAGACAATAAGGCAATTAGTAAAACAACTGAATGTGATGCAGTAATCTAGTCCTGTAAAAGCATTGATAGTTTAAGAATGAAATATAAATCATCTTTATGATCGTGTCATGTATTGGACAGTGAAATCACTTAAGTTTTTTATTAAAAGAGAAAATTTCAACAGTGTACAAGGAGTAGCCTAGAGGATAAGGTTTAATCCATTTTTGTCTGTTTCAACAACACTTTATCAAGGAATGCAACCCATGCTTTGCAATGGGATGACTGAAGGCACTTCTTGTTTGATTTTTTGTTATTATTGCCATATCTACAACTTAAAATTGAGTCCAAATCAAAATGTTTATAGGATGGTCAGGAGCTAAGCTAGCACAGTTGGTGCAAGATGCTGCCCTGGTATCAGTCAGGAAGGGACATGAATTTATCCTTCAGTCCGACATGGATGATGCAGTTGATCGGTTGACAATAGGACCTAAGCGCGCAGGAATTGACTTGGGTCATCAAGGGCAATGTCGAAGGGCTGTTACCGAGGTTGGAGTTGCTTTAACTTCACATTTACTGAGGCGGTATGAAAATGCCAATGTTGAATTATGCGATCGGATTTCAATAATTCCCCGGGGCCAGGTGCTTCTTTCTATTGCTACTTTCTATCTTATAAATATTTATTTTACTGCATGCATTGAGAGGGTATTTGGTTGTGTTTAATTATAGCCACGAGCAGCACTTGCAGATAAATAAATGCAATTACTATTAGATATGATATCATTAAAGTATTTTAAGATGCATGTATAAACTTTAAAAATATCGGACATTTTCACTTTTCGTATCTTTACACTATCTAATTTCAAAATAAAATATATAATGCCTAGCTAGACAATCTTCTGGTTGGCTGTATATTTGGAATTTGTTGCACCACATTTTTATAGCACATTTTTTTTATCTGGAATCCCAATATCTTGCTTTTAACACTTTTCCTGACAATCTACAGGAATTTGTTGTCCTATCTCTTGGTTGCCAATCCCTTACCTAGCTGGACTCTTTTATTTTTTAAATATAATTGTTTCTTACAAATTAGAGTCATTTACTTCAAAAACATTTTAGATTTATCTATTTTATATTAGTTTAAGCTATGAAACAAAGTAATAATATATATACCATATGTGTTCCTGTAGCTATAATATTTTTAACTTGAGATTTCATAATTTAATGTTTTTTATGCTACTTTTAAACTGCAAATGTTACTTGTGTTCGCAAATTTTCTAAGTTGAATTTGTTTTTTTTTAACTCCTATTTGCAATAAAGTTTAAACTTTTTTTTTTAAAAAAAAAAGACTAAGGGAGAAGATGTATTTGCACCTTGTAAACAATTTACATAACCAAATGTTCTGGACTGATATTTGCAGGCAAGCAAACATCCTCTGGTTAATGTACTTCATGATCTTATAGAATAATAGCACAAGTGTAACTTTTTGAATAATACTTGCAGAGTCTTTCACAAATTGTATTTAATCATCTTGATGATGAAGCATACGTGTTTGAAAGAAGGCCCCAGTTGCTGCATCGGCTGCAGGTTGGTAATAAATTAGACAGATATAATGTTTATTTCTCAGTTGATCTATTTAAGTTCTTCCTTTCGCTTGCCTCCCTTGATAAAAGGTATTCCTGGGGGGAAGAGTAGCAGAAGAGATTATATATGGACGAGACACTTCGAAAGCTTCCTTGAACTACCTTCAAGACGCCACCTACCTTGCTCGGAAAATTCTAACTATGTAAATCTACTCTGTTAGAATATATACATTATCTTTCGGCCAAAAAACAGAAGTTACATTATCTTACTCTGAATCCATTGTAATCCATCTCTTTACTTTTATTACCATAACAGTTGGAACTTGGAAAATCCTATGACCATACACGGAGAGCCAAGTCCTTGGCGAAAGAAACCCAAGTTCATAGGTCCACGCTTGGATTTTGAAGGCTCACTGTACAAGCATTACGGACTCATTGAACCTCCGATCAATTTGGATTTGGATGACAATGTTGCTCGGAGAACAGAGGAAATATTATGTGACATGTATGAACAGACTTATTCATTGTTGAGTAGACATTCTGCGGCTCTCGTGAAAACAGTCAAGGTAGAAATTTGTTTTTTTCTTCTTCCAATTTTAACCATCCGTTGCAAGTTCTTTCAGTCAATAAAATTTTCCTTATTGTTTATTATTATAAAGGTTCTTCTGGATAACAAGGAAATCAGAGGAAATCAAATTGAGTTTATCCTTGATAGTTACCCTATAGAGACTCCGGTGAAGGTCGTCCTGGAGGAGAATAATCCGGGGAGCTTGCCATTCTTTGAGGTCCATGGAGACAACAAGCCCGAACTGCTTCAAGTTGAGGAAGCTGAAGCAGCAGTACAGTAAGTAACACAGCCGACTCATGTGCAGCTTTGTTTCAATTCTATAGCACACATATGAAACATCATGGCGTCTAGATATTTTATGAGCCAGAGTTGACGTGCTCAGACATTCACCTGGGACATCTGCTGGGCCTTCATTTAAACAGGAATTTTGCTTTAGTTCTGTGACCACCTCGAGGCATCAATCAAATTTAGTTTATTTGTTGAACCATATTGGATTGAGCAGGGGTTTTGAGGAAACCCAAAATCTGATGTAACTTGCTATAGAGATTAGTTCCAAACGTACCAGCAGCAGAGAGGCAGCTAAACCAGAGCACCGGCAGCTCGAGTCCGTCTCCCCATGTGCGCGCTGTTCTCTGCTGCAGGCCGCTGCTTCCTTTTGCTTTCTCTTTTATCGATACACCATCGTCTCCGTTTATTTGTGGCTTTCGATTTTTGTTATCATCTGAAACACCGATTGCTCGTAATAATGATCTTTCGCATTAAGTAACCATTTTGCCTTCATATCGTTACATTAGCGCACCGGGCAAACCGTGAATTGGATTAAAGACAAAAACAAAAAAAAAAAAAACAAAGTAGCTTCTTCAGTCTCTGGTTCATGCTCCGTGTTCTACGTCGGCTTCCGCCATCAACATCCTCGCGGCATGAGACCAACCCGTGATTTTTCCTTGTCGAACACCACCCGGTACCCTTGCTGCTGGATGTTGCCGATGATGGACACACCGCTGTCGGTACCAGCAAACGCGAAGCAGAAGGTGGCGCTGGTGTCGACTGGGATGAGGTAATTCTCTGCGGGCAGCGATACAGCCGAACCGCCGGCCAGGTGCAACACCACAGTCGGCACCTTCACTTCCGTCCGTCCAGAGAGGTTATAGCAAGTGTCGAAGAGCGAGAAACCGCCCGGCGACGCCTTTAGCCCTGTCGTCCCGGCCTTGAAGGCGTCGCGCAGCGCATCGTACGCCGGTCGCGCTAGCCGCGTCACCGATGTTCCCGAGTCCACGATTACGCCTCCCCTTCCAGTTGATGGATCTAATCGGAGGTCGGACGCCAGGACGCCGGGCACGCGCGTGCCGCCGACGCTCACTCCTGTGAGCTCGATGTAGTAGAAAGTGTCCACCTTGGGATTTCGCACCATGGGAGTGTAGGCCACTCGCGAAGAGTCCCTGGGCACGGCGGAGTTCCCGAACACCACCGTGGATGACCGATTTGGAGCGCCGGCGGAGGTGCGATCTACCAGACAGTATGAAAACATGCGGCCGAACCGTCGGCCAGCCTGGGACGGAAAAGAGAGGCTTCCACGACCAAGGCCGAGGAGGCCGGCAGCGGCAACGAAGAGGCCCTCGTTGTCATGGCCGCATCCAAGGGCGACGCGCGGGACACGGACGCTTCGCCGGAAAGTAAGTGTCTCGGTCGAGAACTCGCCCACGGTGATGGATCCGTCACCGTACGAGACCTGGTACTGGCAGCTCCGGCGGCGCGTGTCGCAGCCGGCCGCATCCAGGCGGCGGCATAGCGGGGTTCCGCAGGGCACGGCGGCGTATGTGCGGGATCTTCTAGGGTCGAAGATCGGGTCGGACTGGGAGTAGCAGCGCCGGCACGGGGCGCACTGCAGCCAGACGATGTCGCTGCCGGTATCGAGCACCATGTAGACGTACCTCGGCGGCGTGCCGATCCCGATCCTGGCGAAGTACTCGCCGCTCCCCTGCGCGAGGCCGGACACCACCTTACTGCTGAACCCCCGCCGTCCAGTGACGTTACGAGGAAGCGGGGCAGCCACCTCCGCGAGCATCTGCCGGAGGGATTCGACCCGCTCAGCGTCACGGTCGAGGCGGAGGCTGAAGATCTGTTCGGGAGAGGCGGTCGCGGCAAGGAGGGAATCACGGTGTGAGAGCTCGAAGTGGAAGGAGGAGGGCGAAAGCGTCGCCTCGGACTCGGAGTCCACCCCCGTAGCTACTCTTTGGGCCTCGTCCTCCTCTGGGACGAGGGTTGCAGGGCTTCTAAGAGGAGTAACGAGGAGAGTCTGACGCTGCAGGGACTTGGAAGTTCCATTACCTCCTACTACAAGGAGGAGGAGGCACAGAGAGTAGAGGAGGCGAAGAGGATGAGCGGTGGACGCCATGGATGAGTGACTGAGCTCAATGCCGCTGGCTTATAAAAACAGAAAGGGGGACGAAGGAGAAAGACGAACCGGACGGTACGGAATTCATGGATGGTTCGTTTGTGGGTGGGCGGTGGACCGGAATTAACCTTTCAGAATCAAGCCGATTCCGGTCCAGCTTTTTCCATTTCCCTGTAATTTTTATTAGCTATTTACGCTATTTATTATTAAATTAAAATGTATTTAGGCGAATTATATCTTTAAAAACAATATAATAATGCGGTGCAAGTAATCTTAAACTGCTCAGAGCGGAGCCGCTACTGACCACGTGTCTGGTGGCAGGGAAAACAGGTTGTAAAACGCGTATTGAAATGTGTTTTTTTTTATGACTTTGCATTGAATTGTAGCTCATGCCGTGATTTAAGTAATGCCTGTCGGTGCGCTCTTTGAAAGTGAACCCCTCACTATTTACTAGGAGGGGCAAAAAACGATTCGCTCGTCTTCATTACCTCACTAATTCATTCTTAGATCAATATGGATAAGATTAATTATAGATGACTACTAG
>JBBPFP010000076.1:3493846-3505956 GCA_037974795.1 Kaempferia galanga
GTGCTAAGGTTCTACTCTCTGAGGTCCTGACGAAATTCCTGAGCCAAAGATGAGGCGACCGACCGGGCGTACTAGTCCGTCCGGAGGGAGGTTCATCCGGATCGCTTGGCCTTATCCTTCTTAGCTAGCTGAGGTGCTGAACTGAAGTACTGATTTGGGCGAGCGGGGATATTTAGTGGGCGTATGCTGGCTGGCCGGCTATTCCTGGGCGTTCGCCCGTCCGGCCGCCATGACCCGTCCCCGTCCAGTTGATCTGGCGAGAAGACTTGGGCTTCTTTGGGAGCTTTCGCCTATCCACCAAGATGGTCCACCTCACCATGTGTTCAGCCACGTGGTGCCAGGCTGACTCCCCTTCACGTGTCACCTAGCACTCTACCAGCCTCCGCGTCATCCTCCACGTAGGCTTCGTAACCTCACTACCGGATCACCAATCTTTAAATGTGCATAAATTGTGTTTCACGAATAAAAAAAAGTCATCTACCTTTAATTATAATTAGTCCGGTTAAATTTAAACATTTAAATTATTAAAAAAACAAAGATATTAACTAACCTCCATAGGTGTATTGCAGTATGCAGTTGTAAACTAGTAAGAGGAATAATAAAAAGGATCAATATAATCGATAAGCCAATCTAGAAAAAACAATATGTCTTCAAGATTAATCGAGCGCCGCCTGGTTTATAAAAAATAATTTAAATATACTTGTAAGTTAAACTAACAATTTTAAAAGGCAAAAAACTAGATGCCTACGTGATTAAACCATAATTATTATAATGATATACCACAGTTAGGGATCAAAATTTAGGAGGAATAACCATTCAAGAGTATGTGTATTTTTTATGCATGATATATTTTTTTATTTAAGCATCTACAATATATCAGATCCACTTGTGATGTCTGATTTTTATAATATGAACAGTCCGAAATTGTTTTTTCAATCAAATAAATATTACATACACCCATTAACACTTACTTTATTATGAAGATTATTTTTTAATCTCCTAAAACTGCTCAAATATATATATATTTATTTTTATTGCACAAGACTACCTAATCATGTCTCGTAAGTTAAATAAATTGATAGATATTCAATTAAATAAAAAATAGGTAGGAATATGCACTCGAATTTATATAATATAAGAGAAATGTTTGTTTCTAATAAAGCATATCCACCGTCATAATAACCCTCAATATCAAATCTTTGAAAAACATATTCAATTTTATATAAATACTTACCAAACGAAGTAGGTATGGAAAGCTATTAAAATCAATCTTAATTTACAACAGCACGTGACAGTGTTTACTCTTAATTTCAAACATTTTAAATTTGTTCATATATACACATCTAGCCGTATTCAAGGCATACTTATCAAGAAATTTGATTTTTTATTTTTTTAAACCAACTATATAATGTATGCTTACTTTCTTTATCTAATGTATAACAAACATTTGAAAATTTATAGGTTATTTTATTATAATGTAACTCAAATTTATTAACTAATTATTTCAATTCCTCGTGTGATTTTGTTGTCTTTAGTTTTTTTTCCAGAACATTCATCACAATACTAGAAATATTATCGAATTTTTCTTCTGAACATGCATCATATCTAAATTATATCGAATAGGTAGATATTTGTAATATGACAACTTTCAAAATATGTTTCGTTTCTTACAACCACACTTATACATACACTAACAATGTATTTATTTAAATCATTAGAATCTGCCTGAGTTACTAGTACCAATCTATAGTTGTCTATTTCCTTAAGGATTTCCTCTCTTGACTTGATTACGAACGAAAGTTTTCTGACTAATTTAATTTTTTATAAACTCTTTCTTATTTCGCCTAAAAGGTACTCCAAAGGTAAAAATTTACAATAATTATCAAACCAAGATATTTTCTCACTGCAAGGTAATGAAAATGTATAAGACTTTGTCAAACAATTTGAACATGCTAACTTATTAATCGTGATCCATCCTGATAACATTGAGTATGCTAAAAAATCACTAATCACCCATAATAAAACAACATGCAAGGTAAAATTAGTTTTACTTGCAATATCATAAATCTCCGACCCTATATTCCATTAATTTTTCAGCTCAACAATTAGAGGTTGTAAAAAATATCTATTTTCTCTCTCAAATTCTTTGGACCTGGAATAAGCACAGTACGGAATATGTAATCGTCTTTCATGCACATCCATGATAGTAAATTATACATTATTAATATAACTTAGCTAAGATAAATATTGCCTTCCAGATTGACCAAATGACTGAAATCCATCCATTGAAAGTCTCAATCTATATTACGTGGTTCCATTGCAAAAAAGAAAAATATTGTATTAAGATCGGAGCAAAAGGTGGAATCCGCCACCCCAGCGGCCCTCTGAGCCCGGCCCCACAAGTTATCAGAGGGAGTAAATCACGGTTAAGCTGGGCGGGTAGGTGGACTGGGGGTCGAAGGAATTTGGGGCCAGCAGCAGAGGGTTTTTAATCCTGCGTGCCACTGACGACCTTCGAACCCACGGCCTATCGGAGCAACACCAGGCCACTTACCAGCTGATCCAGCCCGTGGGGGCAAGTCACCCTTAGCTATAGCTACCATAATCAGATCGACGTGTTCTCCACATTGACGTACCCTTACGAGTTATATCTATGTCAAAGCCTAACAGCTGTGGCTAATTCAAGATCAACCCAGTACATCTCTCGTTCCTGAATCCATTCTTGCATATAACTAACGTAATTTAATAGAATAAGATTTACTATTAGTGTTGTTGTATATATATGTTATTATAAAAACAGTTTGATCAATGTTATCCTACTTAATTTACTCAATTCGACATTAGAATTAAAAAAATGAAACTACCATATTAGCGCCCCTTCACGACTGTCCTATATCATTGAGAGGGAATATAAGGGCATGAGTGGAGAACTATAAAGATAATAAAATCGTCCATAAAATTTTAACTTTCATATCTTTACCGTCACGACTTATACACTTATCAATTAAGCTAGCCCCACGCTGGGACAGCTTAAATATATATATCCTTCATTGATTAGTATTATTATAAAGTTTCCTTGTGGAAATCAATTTAATGGACAATTGTTTCTCAACTATTTAAAGCTATTATTATATTGTTTTCAAGCTTAAATGCATATTTTTTAATAAACAATTTACAAAATTTATTTAATCAATTGTTTTCTTTTCTATACAATTCGTAGGCATTAAACATGTAATTAATATTTACAATGATTATTAAATTCCAAAAGTAAATAATCACCAGGGAAATTTAATAATTCAAGGGGGACAGATCATCTCATATATTGGATACATCTAATTCGAAAAGGGGCAAGCTAGCTGTACCCATCTAGATCGGATCTCATTGAGTCAAATTATTATTTCTTTTGTTTGGTAGCTTTTGTCCCAAAATTAATTTAATTAATATATAACTAATTTATGTCATATAAATTATAATTTTATAAACTATTCTATATTTAACGATTAAATAAATTTAGCACAAATCTTTAGTTGTCAATGTCATAAATGCATGCACAATACAAAAAATTTAATATCCCTAATTGTGAGATTCCATTTAGAAAATTATTTTATAAATATATCGTAATTTAGAATTAAATCATAAACATTTAAAAAATAGTTGATCACCTTTACGGCTACCATCGTAATCCAGTGTATTAAATTTAGCCACAATCCTATTTTGGGCGAGTAAATTTTGTTACTAATTTTGTCAGCCATTTAGATTTTTAAAGGGGGAAAATTAAAATAATGATTTAGATTTTGGTGATATTTTTAATTGTAATTATACAGTTAGAGTTTGGATCGAACAAGCAGAGTTGTACTGCATCGCCTGCTCTCCTCTTCTTCCTCCTCTCCCACGTCTTCCCGAGTGCGGCGTGATTGTTTGGGAATGACGACCGGAGAGGCGGTGGCGTCTCCGAAGCGGAGCTTGGCGTCCTCGGACCGCCTTCGGCACGTGGATTCGATGGCTCAGCTTCCCTCCGGCGCTGGTCGGATCTCCCATCTCAACGCCGTCATACTCGGGGAGTCCCTGGAATCTGAGGAGAATGACCTCGTCTTCCCCTCCCACGAGTTCTCCAGCAAGGCCCTCGTCTCCTCTCCTGAACAGGTGCGCTTCCCCCTCTCCCTCAAAAAAAAAACCACCTTGTGCCGAGCTTGATTGCCAATGCTCGGTTCACGAGCTCAAAGATTCCTCTTTTTAAGGAAGATTCAGTAAGCATGTTTCGTCCTTTAAGGAAGATTCAAAAGATTCAGTAGACATTGCGAAATTTTCTACTTTTCAAGTATCTTAATTTCTGCGGCTCATTTGCGCTTTCGTTCATCGATTACGCGAAACTCTAGTATCGGAAAATGTACGAGAGGTCCATCGAGGATCCTGCCGGATTCTGGTCGGAGATCGCTTCCCAGTTCTACTGGAAGGAGAAGTGGGATCTGGAAGTCTACAGCGAGAACATCGACGTGAGGAAGGGAACTATCAAGTTTGAGGTGAGTTTTCTAACATTCAAACTTCTTTGGCTGAAGATTATGAGCGGTGGAAGATGTTGAGTTGGTTCGGCATTGCTGCTGATCACAGTGGTTCAAAGGAGCCAGTACAAACATAAGTTACAATGCTTTGGATCGGAACATTGAAGCGGGGAACGGTGGCAAAGTTGCTATCTACTGGGAAGGGAATGAACCGGATGATGATGGGCAGTTGACCTATTTGGAGCTGTTGGAGAGGGTTTGCCAGGTATGCCATTAATTGTTTCCGAGTCTGATTTTGTCAACCATGAAAATTTTCGTGTTTACTTCATCATGTGTTCTTTTCGTAGCTTGCCAATTACTTGAAACATGTTGGTGTGCGGAAAGGAGATGCAGTCATTATTTACCTCCCTATGCTAATGGAGTTGCCAATTGCTATGTTAGCATGTGCTCGTATTGGAGCAGTTCACTCAGTAAGTTGATGAAGTGTTATTTCTTTTTCAAATTTTTAGACTTGAGATTAGTTTTAGCAAACAATTGGCTGCAACCTCTGCTCAGGTGGTGTTTGCTGGCTTCTCCTCTGAGTCACTTTCTCAAAGGATTATTGACTGCAAACCTAAATTAGTAATAACCTGCAATGCCGTGAAGAGAGGTTCTAAGGCCATTCATCTGAAAGACATCGTTGACAGTGCCCTCAGAGAATCTGCAAAAAATGGGGTTACAGTTGGTATGTTGTTTATGGAGTACTACATGACTACGAAGATAGTATTCAATTGTATACGATAGTATTCAATTATATACTTTTGGGTGCCTTTCCTATCCTTTATGACATGCATTTATCTTTAAATCTGTCTTTGGTTAATTTATTCAACTTTTTAATGAATAGACGAGTTCATTTTGGTTATGATTTATATGAGTGTTTCATGTTTGCTTCCCCAACTATTTCAGCTCCTAGCTTCCAAAAAGAATATGCAAGTATGTGTGGCTGATCTATTACCAACACATATAGGACCCTCAAATGTGGTTAGTAAAATAATATTTAACAAAGATATACGATACTATATTAATCAGTATATCCAATTCAAAATCATAGATAAAAGATATGTTATCATTACCATTAAAAACACATTAAATAAAATATTCAATACTAATCAACAATGTATAATAGCTTTTATACAAGTAATATGCATATAATTTATATCTAAAGTGGTTATCATTTGGAAAATAATCATTTAAGTTAATGTTTACAAGATACAACCTAGCAAATAAAATGGCTTATGGTTTCAAGTCAAGTTGGTTCAACACTAAAAGAGTTCAAATGAACCAAATTTGAGTTATTTCAACCGCATATATGTGTTGCATATGCAACATGCAGCCACTATGTAGTCACTCCACTTCCAAATTTGCCTATGCTGCCACGTATGTGGTTCAGACAGAGGCTTTTTTAAAACCATGAAAACAATGCTTATTAATGTTGTTTATACCAAATTGATGTTCAGAGAATAGAATATTTGAGTTCGTTTAAAAATTCAATTGTCATTATTGAATAGATGATGGCATTTTCTTCTTCAATACGGTGAAACATTTCTCTCACATGTAATTGTGTTTATTAGTCAGTGTTTGTTCTCAATAGTCAGCATCATTTACCTTTGAATTATGTCTTTGTTATTGATGAGTCTTCTTCTGCTCCTTTGCACTTTGGCTCAAGCAGATCTGTGTTTGACTGTTGAGAATAAATCAGCTATGAAGAGAGGAGATACCAAATGGAAGGAAGGGAGAGATATCTGGTGGCAGGTTAGTCCAATATCCTATTTTGGACTTGCGTATTTCACTGCAGTGGAGATCCTCTGGTCCACAATGTTGTGGACGACTCCTGGTCCACAACATGTGGACCAAAGGATCTGAACTTATTTCACTGTAACCTTTGAGATAGTTGCTTCTAGTGTTACACCCAAATCCTTAGCTACATCTTATACTTTAACAATTAGTACAAATGATATGATTCTTTTACTTTATATTGGTAATTTCAGGATGTTGTCCCTCATTTTCCAACAAAATGTGATGTCGAATGGGTTGATGCGGAAGATCCACTATTTCTGTTGTACACAAGTGGTAGCACTGGGAAACCAAAGGTACAAAAATAAAATGTTGTTTTAACTGTCTTCAGCATTCTTTTGAATCAATGTTCAAGGCTAATCCCTTAATTTACAGGGTGTTTTACATACAACTGGTGGATATATGGTATATACTGCTACAACATTCAAGCATGCATTTGACTACAAACCATCAGATATATATTGGTAACTTTGCTGCTCTCTTGTAATTATAGATTATTCCAAAGCACATTGTTGAAGCATTTCAGGTGAATTCATCTGCAATGCCTTATTTACTTAGGTGCACTGCTGATTGTGGCTGGATAACAGGGCATAGTTATGTTACATACGGCCCTCTTTTAAATGGAGCCACTGTTGTGGTATTTGAAGGGGTAAATATCTGTTAATGCCTTTCCTCTTTTGAGAGTTTTAGAAACTCAAAGCCTTTGTTGTTGTAGAATTGTAGAATTTAAAAATAAGTGTTGTTGTAAGATTAATCATATGTTCATATGACTTTCATATAGCTCCTCTCACAGATATGTGATCATAGTCTTTCTTTTTTGTTTGTATGACCAAACCCTTTAGACCTTGCTATTCAATGTGAACCTGTAGGTTCCAAATTATCCTGATTGTGGACGTTGTTGGGATATTGTTGATAAGTACAAGGTAACCATATTTTACACAGCGCCAACCCTTGTGCGTTCCCTAATGCGTGAAGGTGATGAGGTAAGAATCTTGTAATATTTCATTTGTCATTATTGCAAATATTGGTTAGTTAATAGCTAAATGTTTCATTTCCTTATTGATATCTTCATAGATTCAGTGGATCAGTATATATGGAAACATGTGACTTTGTTCTTTTCCTATGTCAGATGTAATCATGTGTCATCTCACATATCAAACAAGCTTGTTCTTTTATCATGTGTCTGAAAGCTTGTTTTCTAGAAGCTAGTATCTCCATTCCAGACTAAATTAGGTTGTCTAGGAGTTCAGTAATCACATGTTTCCTTGTCAAGTCTTCTAACCTTGTCGTTTCTTTTCTTGGTCCTAAATTACTGCTACCTACTTTGACATGTTTCTCTTGTGAAATTAGGTTTTCTTTTCTTGATCCTAAATGAGTTTGTACAAGTTCACCAGAAGTTGGCACTCTTTGTACAAGTTCACCAGAAGTTGGCACTCTGAAGAGCAACAAAAAGCTTCAGAAATCACCTCTCTTTAATTCACCTTACCGATGCCCACTTCTCATACTCATCCATCGTCTAGGTGATAAATAGGGTTTGTTTGGTTGTTAACTTCATCACAGGTGAAGATATTAACCCATGATAACCTACTAAATAGCCTTACTTTGTGTCTTGTTCTGACTGATAAGAGTCCAGAGTAATATATTTATCCTGTCACTTGTTGGCTTGCAGCCAACAAAACCTTTCCAAAAATGACAAAATTAGATCCTGAAATGTCATTATTATCTTGTTAGCCTAAGTTAAATGATAAATGTACTCTGTTCTATTCTCAACTAAAACAATTTATGATAGAAGTGATTCCTTCTCTAAAATAGCATCTGTTTTGTATTCGATATATGTATACATAAAAAAAAGTTCAATTATAGATATTCCTCAATCAAGTGACCCTAAGATGATAAAACATACAAAGTTTGTCCATGCATGCTCTTTGTTTACTTCCTATCATTTATAGCTATGAACTGCCAATTTGGATATCTTATTTCATTTTTGTTTATACTTTTCCTTTGATGCAGTATGTCACTCGTCATGATCGGAAATCTATCCGTGTTCTTGCTAGTGTAGGAGAGCCAATTAATCCTAGTGCATGGAGGTTCACCTTAGCTATTTCAACTAGATATCATTTTCTAGTGGTTTTAGTTTAAGAGCTACCTTAAGAATTCATTTACATTGCTTAGGTGGTTTTACAATGTTGTTGGGGATTCAAGATGCCCTATATCAGATACCTGGTGGCAAACAGAGACGGGCGGCTTCATGGTAACTGAATGCTCTTTATCGATGGTTTTGCTACTAGCCATTGGCTATTCAAATACAACAGCTTCTGGTTTTCAGTGATTTAGTAGTTAACTTCTTAATTTTAGTTCTTTCAGCTTAACTGAACCTTACGTGTTAAATCATATAATTTTGACTACAGATTACACCTTTACCTGGTGCATGGCCTCAGAAGCCTGGATCTGCAACATTTCCTTTCTTTGGAGTTCAGGTATTATGAATTTGATGCGAGGACAGTCATTAAGTGCTAATTTTTTTTCTAATTCTACTTGAGAAAAAAACTACAGCCAGTCATAGTAGACGAGAAAGGGAATGAGATAGAAGGTGAATGCAGTGGATATCTTTGCATCAAGAAATCTTGGCCTGGTGCATTCCGTACACTGTATGGTGACCATGAAAGATATCAAACCACATATTTTAAACCGTTCGCCGGTTATTATTTTACTGGGGATGGATGTAGCAGGTATTTTATTTCGTAATTTATCAAGCATCTTTGTGCAAAATACTTACTCTATCAGTATGCTTCAAAATTCTTAATATTCCTTAATCGCTCTCGTGCACTGAAATAAATTGGCCCTAGCCCATACTCGACATAGAACAAACATTAGAAACTTCTATTCCCTAAAGATTCATCTAATCACACCTTTATATATGTATATATATGTATGAGTCGTGTTCTGCGCATGCATGAGGGGGACGGCCCCACAAGGCAGGTGCCCAGGTGGGCCCCTCCCCCTCAGGCGCGCAAGGCATGCACACATGCCTCCCGTGCAGCGGAACAAGTGCTATATTTACTAACAACCCAAGCTTTTAGAATAAATTGTTACTCGATCAACTTTAACCATTCTCTTATACTATATATCTTCATGATCCCTATTATCCTAGGCTAAATGCGCACAAACTATGGATTCTCCTCAAATTCTTTAAATATCAAGATATCAGCATACTTCATGGGAAGCCATTTTTCAGAACTAGAACATATGTTTGAGGACTCCTACCAGATATTAGCTTTTGAATCAACCTGTCAGATTCCTGTTCATTATAGTGTTTATGGCGATTTGTTAGGGACAAAGACGGGTACTTTTGGCTGACCGGAAGAGTTGATGATGTCATCAATGTGAGGTACTTTAAACAAACATATGTATTCCTATCAATGCATTTGGATGGATATTACCAAGCAGTCTTATCGACTCGATGGATTATGACAATTTTGTATTTGCAGTGGACATCGTATTGGCACTGTGGAGGTAGAATCTGCCCTAGTTTTACATCCCCAGTGTGCAGAAGCGGCTGTAGTCGGTATTGAACATGAGGTATAACATTAGCACACTCATAATTGTTTGCAGGCTACACCACTTTAACCAATAAGAACTTCATATATGACTAAATCTTTCCTGTTTTTAGATCAAAGGCCAGGGCATTTATGCATTTGTTACTTTAGTGGAGGGGGTTCCTTTTAGTGAAGAACTCCGGAAAAGTCTAATTTTGAGTGTCAGAAATCAGGTGTGTTCTTCTTGGAGAACCATTCTCTCATACATAGTTTTTGTAATCAACTAGCCTTCTCAAGTAAACTAGTCGAAGGATTTTTTTCACCTGCATTATGCCACATGTTTTTAGCTACATTCAGTTGGTCTGTCTATTAAATGTGAATCTCTTAGCCTCTGTACTAGCTAACTAGTGAGCTCATTTACCAGATTGGTGCCTTTGCTGCCCCTGACAAAATTCACTGGGCGCCCGCACTACCGAAGACAAGGAGTGGAAAGATCATGAGGAGAATCTTACGGAAAATCGCATCCAGGCAACTTGATGAGCTCGGAGATACCAGTACGCTTGCCGACCCAAGCGTTGTGGACCAGCTAATTGCGCTGGCTGATTTCTAGCTAAGGATAAGAATTTCATTCGTTTCCTAAATAACATGTTTCTGATGTGGCTTTGAGAGATTGTGCAAAGAACAGTTGAACGATCTGTGCAAATTTCTCGTGCTCTTCTGGGAATTTCAACATGGTGAAGAATGTGTGAGGGAGTTGCCAATCCGATTAGTGTAGTATCGATTATGTTTTAATTGCAATGCAATCTATTTGTGTTTGCCAAGCAGAATAAAGAACGGGGCACAGGTTCTATGTTGTAGATACATGTATTTTTGGTTTAACTGAAGATTGACATGGCGGATTTGTGTGGCAAAAGGTTAACTCGTTCACCCCAAGTTTTCCTCACCGCCGCCGAAGATCTTTTTACATGGGAGAAATTTTATTCTCTAATGAATTGTTCTTTGGTGATTCGATCTTTCTTCTCATATGACAATCTACTACTCTAAGTACCAACTCGGCATGGGGTGGCACGGTGGATTTGTGCACCATGATCATTGTGTTTGAGTGTTCAATTGCCTGCCTCGTTATTTGATTGGAGTTTGTAGTGTGGTTACTAGTTGCATTTCTTATTAAGTTATACTGCAACGATCAGAGGCTAATCGTAAGGAAACTCGAGTGCTCTTCAAGTCACTCGTGTCGCTTGATGCGCCCATTTTGTTGCTTAGCTTGCATATTTCACCAGAAGAGTCGAATGTGACCGGATGCTTTGGTTTGATCCATCAACTGATTTAGCTCATGCCAAAAGAGTAATGGCAAATGACTCAAGGCCACACTTACTGTTGTGGAATTTTTGAAAAACTACACTTAACTTTTAGATTTCTAAAGGACAAGTATTTTCATTCTCCCTCTTCCACTGACTATTACAATACTACATTCAAAGAGCCCCACGGGCTGGATCAGCTTGTAAGTGGTTTGAAGTTTGCCCTAATAGACCGCAGGGTTGAAGATCGCCAGTTGCACACATGAATAAAATCTTGGTCTGCTGGTCTAAAATTCCTGAGACCCCAGTCCACTTATCCACCCAGTTTAACCGTGATTTATTCCCTCTGAAATCCTATGGGGCCGGGTTTAGGGGGCCGCTAGGGTGACGGTTCTACCTTTTACCCCAATACTACATTCAAAGAATAATATATTGCTGGATTTCAAAAAATAACACTAATGTAATGTTGCATGAAAAAAATAAACACCATTGTATTACTTTATGAAAACATGAAAGTAATATTGATTTTTAAAATTATGTACCCCAATGAAAGGATAAAATGAGAAAAAAGTGCTCGGTGAGAAATTTGAAAGTTAGATGCTTCCTTTAATAATTTCATAATTTTAGGTGTATTTTTTTTAATTTTTTGAATCGATTAATTTTAAAAATGATTGACTAAATCATAGAAAAAATTTTTACAATGGGTTATAATTTAAACCTTAAATATCTGATTAGCAGTTTAAAACATCTAACTGTTATAGTGTATGGAGTCCGGGGTAAAAAATCCTTTTTCTATTTTTGGTCGATCTGTGTGATTAAAATCATTAAGCTGGGTACCTAACACAAAAGTGGCGTGCCTGTCCATTGGCGTTGATTAAAAAAACCAAATAAATACACTATGAACAAGAAAATAAATCTCCAAGGAGCATGCCTTTTGTCCCCTT
>JBBPFP010000076.1:3605601-3622807 GCA_037974795.1 Kaempferia galanga
GGGGAAATTCTGGACAGATTCTCAAGTCAGGCGGTTAGTTCAATCTACATTCAAATGCATGCATCTCGTGAACAGAACACACTGAGACACAGGGGATCATATTATGAATATATGCATTGGTTCTCTTGATCTGATCCAGCAATCCCTTCTAATTTAGGACCGAGAGGGACCAAAGGATCTGCACATGAATATTTTGTCCAACCAAGATCTCATTGTATCCCTCAAAGGAGTAAATGTGTTCAAGAAAAGGGACAGGGTTGGTCGATTCAGAGGACTAGAAAAGGGTCGATTTCATATCCCTCCCTAAATGTCATTTAGATGGACTGAGATTGTTGCTGCTGCAACTGCCATAGCACGTGTTGTCTTGCTGATTAAATGAAGTGGCCTACTAGTAAATTAAGTGACCATGAAAGGGAGGTAGTTGAGCTGCTTCTATCAAAATAAATATTGTTAGAGAGTAGAGAGGAACCCGCCAGCTAATTTGCTTCATCATCTAGTGAAGCTGCTTTGCCTCCAGCTAATGTGTTTAGTTGGACAGAGAGAAATAAACGGGAGCAAATCATTAATCTATTTTTAAATGAATAAGATAGAAGAAAAGGAATGAAGGAGTTAAAAAAAAAATTAGCTACAACATCCAAGATCAAATGCCCTCTTCTACCATTGGAATTCCTACATCACAGACACTTCCCTGTGCTTGTGCAAAAGATAAAGAAAAGGAGGGATAAGTAAGAGACATAATTAAAACTCATTTAGCACAAGGGAAATGAATACTCTACCGGTGGTTCCATTTTCATAATTACGTCGACAAAGAGTACACAAAAGCTACTCTCTCTTTTTGAACATCTATTCTTTTAGAACTCTATAATACTCACACAAGCTGCACCTTTGACTCAATGAATGTGAAAATCCCAATCAAGCAGTAGATCCTGGATATGTAAAGCATGTTCATTGATGAAGTACAACTCACCATGGCAATCAAGTTTGCAGCATCCTAATTTTCCTAGATGGTGAGATGTGAGCCAACAGAGGAGTTGTGTAAGCTTATATGAGTTAACTAATATTAACTTAAATTTATTATACAAATCTACTACCCTCTAACTAACTAATTAAGCACCACAAATGATTAATTAATGGTTAGGCCTAATAAACTAATAAAGTTATTTATGAAACATACGATGAAGCAAAAAACTATAGGTATTAGAAAGATTTTGAAGAATGTAAGGTATGATTATTGAAAGAATTTCAATAATGTGTGAGGTATAAGTGTCATTTTATAAGCTTTTGTTCATTCCCGTTGATAGACTCCACGGATTAAGTTCATCGAGCTAATTGTTTGCTAAATCGATCAAAATAAGCAATCGGAATTCTTGCGAAAGTTTGACGGGAAGAGATGGCCGGAAACTTACCGTTTGGCATTAGCCAGGGGTCGATGACGAGTTCCCCGTGGATGCGCAGGCCGACGATCATCTCGGAGAAGCAATGGACGCGCCTGTCCCTCTTGAAATCCACAATCTGGTAATTGGTCAGCCGCTCCAGTAGGGGGCGGTACCGGGCCAGCCACCACGGCCGATACTCCGCCACCACCAGCACCACCTCCCCCCGGAACCGCTGCGCCGTCACGTACAGCGGGATCAGCCCGTCGCTGAACTCGTGGTACAGGTTGCCGGTGTAGCCGCCGTTGGAGAACAGCAGCGCCGGCACGCCCTCGTGCCGCACGTCACAGCTCCTCGGGCTGCCGCCGCTGCCGTTCCCCGGGCGGATCGAGATCTCCTGGATCGTCCTCGTGATCGTCGCGTCCCATTTCCGCGTGTACGGCCGAATCCTCTCCGCCGACGACTTCAAACCGTACACCAGTACGGACGAGGAAGCGGAGTCGGTGCGGATGTCGCCCCTCGCGTAGCAGAGGTCGCTCCGGATGTGGCTCCGGTCGCAGCAGACGAACGCCGCTGCCGCCTCGTCTCGGCTCACGGCGGTTCCTTCACGATCGATAAAGCAACAAACAAAAAAGGGCAGAAATCAGGGCGGGCGGATATGTCGACCGACAACGACGCCAGTTTTCCTAGTGAAATTATCCCTCTTCGAATTTCCTTACCGTCGATGAAAGAAGAACAAGGGGGCGCCGCCGCCACCCGATTTTCTTCGTAGGCCTCGAGGTGGTGGGTCTCCGACGGAACATGCGTCTTCAAAGATTCCGATTCTTGCCTCGATTCTGCGAAAACTAGATAAGAGGCGATTGAAATTGGAATTCGAATTGAAATTGGGAACGGCGTAATTTAGAAGCGGAATTTAGTAATTCTTACATGTAGAAGAAGACGCGGATGTCTGCACGAAGGAGGAAGGAAATGGGGACGAAAAAGCGAGTCGAACAACCGACGCGAGCGCATAGAGCGTGAGGAGCAGCAAAGGAAACAGACGGTGGAAGGAGTTGCTCTTCCTTTCCTTCTCCGTCGTCGACTTCACCTGCGGCGGCGAGACGGCGGCGGCGATGGCCCTCTGCTGGCGATTCATAGTCCTTCGCGACCCAGAGCCGGAAGTATCTACCCCTGAGCGTAGACCTCCATATACAAACCGATCCCTTTAATTTGGATTCCGATGACGGCGAAGGAAGAAGACGAATCAACGAGGTGGCTTCTGAGGCAGTACAATTCATGAAAATGTTCACGGATCGTAGAAAGCGCCTTATGTGATGAACGTTCACCTACCGACCATTAAACGTGAAGAGGTCAACATTCAAAGGCAAACGGTAAAAAAACACGCTTTGAATAATGGTTAAAACTTGCTTTCCCAAACGTTGCTGCCTGACTTGGATCAGCTTTTTTCTTGTAATGGAATCAGACGGTGGAGTCAGGAAAGAAATTTTTAATCTCTTATGAGGAGTGAGTTAAAGAGGTAATGAGAAGAAAGAAAAGGTAAACCTTCCAAGGTAAAAACAAAAAAGAGCAGGATTTTTTGGTCCATATTTTGTGGCTCACTCTATAAAATATGAACCGTTGAATCAAATCAGAAGGGATTAATATATGGATTTCTGATCTGATCCAACGGTAAAGATCAAAAGAGACTAGGAGTGGTCCATAAAATGTGGACCAGAGGATCCTACCTGAGAAAAAACAAACCAAATTTCTTAGATAACGAAGAGGAAGAGAATCAAGCAAAATCTATTTCAATTTTATCTCTGAGCGGTGGAGCTATTGGAATCACCCTTCGTTGTTATTACCTTAACGGAGAAGACAATCACCCTCGAGGTGGAGTCTTCGGACATCATCGACAATATTAAGCCAAAGATCTAAAATAAGGAAGAGATTCTGCCTGACTAGCAATGCCTTATCTTTGTCTGAAAGCGGCTCGAGGACGTACGGTCGTGCAGGCACGGCAGCACCTAGCCAACAAGTTCACTTTCTCGACGTCCCATTAGATGACGTTCCCCCATAGCTCCAGATGCTCCTATCTGTTGCTACAATCCTTGCCGCACTGGACTCCTCTTCACGGCAAACCCATGTTGTCATCCACCGACGTTGGCAAGTGATCCTTCGACTATGGAAATGAAATGTACATGACGAAGTAGGGCAGGAGCAAAAGATTAACACCACCGTCACGAGGGATGGGAAGAAATGGGAAGGAAGGTTGCGGGGAGAAATGGAAGTTGGTTGATAACTTTATGATGATTTGTTTATAAATTGAGGATAATTTTATAATTTTATAATTTTATATATGTACACTTCATTCTTCCCTTTCCTTCCAAATAAGGTAATGTATGATCAAAAGCGCTAGGGGAAGGGGTTGAATAGCGCTCGTGACTTTTTTACACTTTTCGAACATAAAATTTAATGAGTTAAAGCGCAGCGAAAAATAAGAAAATAAGCGAAAAAGAAGAAAGAGATAAACAAATATAAAGATTTTTACTTGGTTCGTAACTTGTGGCAATACCTACTCCAAGGCCCACACGTGAGAGTGGTTTTCATTGGCAACCACTAATCAATCGAGAGGTTACAAATACAAATCAACTTTAAGTGCAAGTAATTGAAATGTAAAACAAGACGGACAACTTAGAAGTATGTCTTGAGCGTAGTCGTCATTGGAGTACGTTCGGGCATTGTAGAGTCGTCGATCAAGTAGTGTGCATGAATGAATGTCGTAGAGAATTGTCTTTTGGAGCTGCTAATCGAAGGGCTTTAAATAGCCCTTATCCAGGTGCCTGAAACTCCTTCTGGGCACCCCATCAGGGCTGATGCGGCATTCTCTTGTTAAAATTTCATCCACGAAGTCTATCCACCTCGGGGTACCTCGGACCCTCCCGGGGTCCTCGATTGTGATGCAACCTGGCCAACAGGAGCGCGCCAGCTCAACCGCCCACACGACTCAGCTCAAGCCTGTCCGGGCGCCTGGATCATCAGGGTACCTAGACTCAGGGCTCCTGGACTGTCCAGGTGCTCGGACTTAGGGCTCTTGGATCATCCGAGCGCCCAAACTTATTTCTTTCTGAGCTGTCTTGCTAGCTTCTTTTTATGTACCACAGAATTAGTACAACAGATATAATATGTTAAGTATTGATTTTGACAGTCTCGGGATTATCCGATTCTGACTTTCAAATTTTAAGTGAAACTCTACGTCGAACCGACGCTTACTTTTCCCTAGCAGGGAAAGTGCCCTCATCTACTCCTCTAATGAGGTTTACCTATTGCTAAATTGATCCCCCCAGACCATTTGTGTTGATGTAATTAATGCTTTGATGTGTGTGTCAAATAGTTTAAGTTAGACCTTCATATTGCTTTAATATGTGTTTAAGTCTTGTAGGACTTGGAGAAACACATAAAGATCTTATCCAAGGGCTTGGGTCCTTGAGTCGGTGAAGGATGGTGCATCCGAAGGACCACCGGACAAAGAGCAACGGAGTGGAGCCGAGGGAAGCGGACTTCAAGGCAACGCGAAGGATGACATGGAGAGGAGCCGCGGGCTCATGTGCATCCGAGGGACGAAGGTCGAGGAAGAGGGCTTCAAAGGGCGACTCTAGAGAGGATGAGTGTGAGAGCTTGTAGCGTGTTAGTTGACTGGGACTGGGTTTAGAAATGCATAGAAGGTTCTGTGCTTGACGGCTATGATGGCTATGAAGGACAGTCGACTGACCTCAAGACCAGTCGCACTGACCTCAAGAGGAGTCGACTAGTAAGTAGCCGTTGGCAGAATCGTGAATTCTGTAGGTAGCCATTGTGAGAGCCAACAGTCACACCAGTTGACTGATGGTGGACTGAGTTGACTTTATGTTCAACTCTCTCCTCCTTTTAAGGAGGGCTTGGGGTATGAGAGAAGTCTAGTGTTCTAGTGATTATCTTCTTCGTAAAGTGCATCCTATTATATGGGGGTTAAAAAGCTAAAACAAGGAATTCGTCTTTACACTAAAAAGAGAGGGGAGGGGAAAAGGGGAGAAAGAATGACATAGTTTGGAACAGGAAGATTCATAGATACATATAAAATTTGTTCAAAGCCATATTCTATGAAAATCATATGTATGGTTTGGAAGGGATGCTTCATACTTTTTGAGATCCATCCTATTACATGGGGTTAAAAACCTTAAATAAATAATTCATGTTTACACTAAAAAGAGAGGGGAGGGGAAAAGTGGAGAAGCAATGGCATATTTTGGAGACAAGCAGATTCTCACTTCTCATGACTCATCCTTTGATTTTTTTTATGGATCATAGGGAGTAGATGAAACACTAAAAATGGATATGAGAAGAGGAGATGCATCGGCTCAAGCATCAATAGTAAAGAGGAATGATGCTAGATTGGATAAAATGAGATGTACACAGGATAATTGTGTTACTCTAAGTTTTGCACATCTCATGAAATCAATTTCAACACTAAATGCCCATGAGCATTATTTAATGTCTTGAAGTAATCTCTATAAGATGCTATAAGAACAAATATGCACATACAATGTATGAAACTAATGTGGACATTAGGTGTAACCATGGAATTAGATACTGATTAAAATTTACCATTTCGTCCACCGACCAACATCAACATGGGCATGGCAACCTTGCGAAGGTCTTTGTGAGGTTGCGAAGCTATCACAACATCACGATGGCCTTGCTTAGCCATGAGGGCGATTGACAATCCTGGTTTTTTATATATTTTTTTTCTTTCCTTTATATATATATATATTTTATTTTTTTACAATTAATTCCTTTCTCTCCCCATTTCCTTCCCCGTTATTTTTTCCTCTTAGTAAATATAGACTAAGTACCTCTTTAAAGATGTAACTTGTAAGAGATGGGTTGTTAAGAAAAATAGGAAAAGGAATTAAGGAACTAATATATTTTATATTTAAAAAAGTATTGAAACCTTATTGGCATAGCACAATACGGTATCGAAACCATATCTGTCGGGTCATAAATTGAAATTCTAACATGACTCGAAATTTGAAAACTTGGGTGTAACTATACCTATTAGTCGCTTATATTTTGTAACTTGTTACTCTTAAATTCTTATGTACTTTATAATTGTATAAGCTTATATTTGAAGGTAAACAAATTAAGTGGTAGATTGTTATAGGTTTGAAACTTATTCAATTTGGTCTTGAAATATTTTGAATTATCTAGAAGCATGTCAAATTTCAACCTGAGACATGTTTCTAAAATTGGTTTGTTTTGGCGAGAGGTTGAAATTTGACATGGAATGTTACTTTGAACTTTGTCTATGCTCCTTTTTTATTTTTGACAAATTGCATATACCATTTATGTCTTTTTTTAAAAAAAATAAATTTAAAATTCCCCCATGATTGGCTGGTCATTAGCTTGGTAACTGTTTGACCATGACAACGACATGATGTTGCTAACACATCTCTAAGAAGTATCTAAGATTTAAAAAACTAAATTTACAATTATATTTAGATTCAATGATTTGCAAAAACTAGTCAACACCACTTAGTGGGATAAGACTTGAGTGTTATTGTTGTTGTTTTGCAGAAAGTGATGCAATTGTGCTAACATCATGCATTTTTGCTATTTTTTGTATATTTTTATCTATCGTCAAATTAATAAAATAAAAAATGTGACAACACATGCCATTTAATCTATTTTGTATCCTTAATATTTACTACCCTTATGTTTGTATCCTAATGTATTTTAGTCTTTTTGAATGTTACTTGCTAGCAGCAAATGCAATGTTCAGTCATTTTTAAATTGCAACTATAGTTTTAACTTTAAAGGTCTAGTTTCCAAATCGATGTGTAGCTTATATACCACGTGAAGGCCAAGCTACACAATCTTCTGCAAATGCTATCTGTGGATATCTATTTGTAGGCAATCTTCTGCAAAGCCTTTTATGAGGGAGAAAGATTTTAGTTTTTAGTTCTAGATAATATATTTCCATGCTTTATTTTACTTAGATTGTACTTTCATTATTCTCATTATTTGTCAGAACTCAAACATATTTGATAGTTCACTCCATCTGGTAAAATAGCACTTGATTTTATTGCATGCTCCTGAATTTTGGATCCCTTAATTCTGGTTTTTTTTTTCTCTTTTTGTGCAAGTTGCTTTCTCTTGAAATTAAATACTATGTCTCTCCAAATTGCTACCTAACGTAGATTCTTTTGTTATTTCCAGTCAAGGCAAAAGGCACTGTCAGATTTACATAGCATGCAAAATGAGAAGGTAAAGAGTTGATTGTATTAATAGGGTTGTAGTTCTGAAAATATATTTCTAACTGTTACCATGCTTATTGAAGTAAGCATGGCTTGGAGGTGGCATTTTTTACTTGACAGTTTTCTCCACAGTGGTTTCTTGTTGTAATACAAAACCTTTATTAGAGTTTTCTATGTTTCAGCTTGAGAAGCTGAGTGACCGGCAAAGCCAACCTGAGTCACAGCTCAAGTTTATAATAGAAGCCTGGTTACAGGTAAAATTAGAAATGGTGTCCAGTTATTTCTGTATTGTGTGCTGACATACCTCATGTCGTCAATATTAGATAGTGGAGTGTAGGCGGGTGTTGAAATGGACATATGCCTATGGTTTTTACCTTCCTGAGCATGAACATGCAAAGCGGCAGTTCTTTGAATATTTGCAAGGTACGTATGCATCGACCATTTCTTTCCGCTTGAAAATACATGTCACTACTGAACTAATTATATATATGTTTATTTCTTATTTAGGCGAGGCTGAGTCTGGATTGGAACGTCTTCATCAATGTGCTGAGAAGGAGCTCCAAGTATACCTTGATGCAGAAACTCCAATGAAGGATTTCAATGATTTCCGCACTAAGTTAGCTGGCTTGACGAGGTACTTCTGTTTAGTCTCATATATAGGCAAATTGGACTTTGGCTTACTTCGACCTCTGCGAAATTTGGCATTTAATATATCACTTAAATTGTTGTATAAGTTGCTCTACGTTATAAAATTACATTAGGATTCTTGAGTAGCAGAATTCATTGTGTATTCTAATTGCATGATTCAATAATTTTGTCATGATATCATATTAGAGATTTCATAGGTTGTGCATAAAATGGACAAGTACCTAATTGACTTAGTGGGGGCTGAATGGGAAAATCTCCCTTTTCTCCTGTAGTTACTTCTACATGCCACTGAACCGGATGCCATGGTGGTCTAGGTCATATCATATTTTGGGTATTTGCTTGATTTCTTGATGTTAATGCACCACCTATTTAGCAATGCATTGTGTATTGTCATTCATTACTCGACACCCAATCACATTTTAGTACCCATCTTTCTTCTGAGTTGCTTTATTGCTATTCTCATCTGCACGCCCAGAGTCCAAATTCATTGGGACACTCATCACCATTTTAATTCTTTATTTCCTATGTGAGGATCATATCTTATGATGCATTCTCCAACGACGGTTCTTATTTGCCTTCTGTTGTCTCGCTCAAATTTCAGTGTGACTCGCAACTACTTTGAAAATTTAGTCCGAGCCCTGGAGACTGGTTTGAAGGACGTTGGTTCTTCCAATAGCCAGGCTACGTGCAGTAAAACTTCAAGCTCCAAGGGTTTGGGCCCAAAAGGCAAGGGCGGCAAGTCTAAAGCAACGGGAAACAGCTCCAGATTAGCTGGTCCCAGTCACAGCTTGGATGAGAGCAACTTCTGGTCCTGTGATCACTGCACCTATGCCAACCCCAAATCCGCCAAGGCATGCCAGATGTGCGAGCATCAGCGATAAAACACTGTGAGAGTGCCTTCCCAATGCCACTTTCATCTGTCTATAAGGAAACATTTTAAGTTGTTCAGTAGGATCTGGTTCTGTGAGCATTCCACAGGCTAGTGCCCATGATATTTTAGGTTATTTGCACATTGCAAGAAGGGCTATGAAATAACAGGAAACATATTAGAAGGGGGAGGAAAAATGAGACAGAAACATTATCTTCCTGTACGTTTGTTAAATTATGAGCTGATAGTTTCATTGCTTGTTTGTTGTATATTATAGATAATATATATGTATATTTGCAATGGTGGCTCTTTTCTAAACACACTTGTTTTCAGAGTGCATTTGGCACGTGTTAAGAATTTTTTACAAGTTGCTAATGCTTGGCCATGAAAAATATATCAGTGAAGGGAGTTTAGCTTCACTGCTGCTCCAGATGCTAGGGAAGGTTATCCATTGCCTGCATTACCTTAAAGCATCCTGACGAGCATCTTTCACTATTTCTTCTCCTATACCCACACTTGGACACAAACTAGAAGTTTGTGTGCAAATAAGACCTCTTAATCTCTTCTACTCACACCAATCAAACCCTGAGATGAGCACTCGCATCAGTCAGTTCCAAGTTTGTATAATTCATTTCATTTCAAATGTTAGGCAATGTTGCATGATTCAAATAAGCTTTCCATCATCATGCTCCTAAATTTACACCATATGTCAAGTTCTATGATAAAGACGATCTAGGGAGGCTCTTTTGTTTCACTTCTATCAGACATGTAATGTGAAAAGGAAAGGTCAATTATTTCCATTGTGAAAAGCTTAAGACATGATCCACTTACTAGGATTACGTTAATTAATTACTAGAGTAGAGATATCCAATCCGTGGAAAAAGATAATTATTATATTAGTTTAACATTTTCAAAGGTTCAACTGAAAAATAGCTTCCTTAATAGTTAATAAACTGGCAAAAGGCCTGATTTTTTTTTTTCAGAAAATAGTTATAATACTATAATTTACTGACTTTATTATTATTTTTTTTTCCTCTAACAATTTGACCCTTTCAATCTTGGAAACATCTCTTCGTTGTCCCAGAGGGCTTGGCTAAAAAATTGGATTAACTTCTTTATTACTTCATCGAGATCTCTGTCAGAAGAATGAATTAAATATAAAACTGAAAGAAATGCCACATTAACTATGTCGGCCTTCAATTATATCCAGAGCTCCAGCAAGTTGCGTAAACGGGTCACCTACATTAACTACAGACTATAAATGTAGTTGGTAGTTGCACTTACTCACGTATCTATCTATTTAATTATCTATCTCCAGCTTTGGGAGAATATATTGTGCATTATACTTTATCTCGTTGTTCTCTATGCAGATGAGCAACGAATGGAAACCGTGTGTACTCCATTCAATGTAAGCAGCTTCAAGGAGTGACACTGACAGGACAATTCTTAGGCTCACAGTGTTTAGATTATATTAATCGAATTCACATCGTTCTTAACCGGAGGAATGTCCAAATCATGATGATTGAATAGAATGTTTTCTTTTATAAATATAAAAGAGACGATCTATTCATCAAATGCACAAGCTCCTCAAATTTACATTCGGCAATTGATCAAAACGCACTCAAAGTTACATTGGCTTGCATATTCAATAGAACTTTCGAAGCTCAAAATCGTTTTCCTCGCTAGAGTGACTTAATTGTAAATAGTAATGATGATATCCGGAGTTATTCTCGAGCACTTAACCTCACTTTTCAATCCACCATTCTTCTTTACCAAGGATTTAACATTCGTCCAACGACGTCTCACTTAGACTTGGGAAGGCCACTCAGAGTTTGCCCTCCTAAGCACTCGACTTCACTTTCCGATCGGCCAACTCTTTTTCCCGAGCACTTGGTGTTCATCTAACTTATCCCTTTCGGACTCAGGAAGGCCACTTGGAGTCTACCCTCTCAAACACTCGACATTTATTCAATGATTTTCTATTGGAACTCTAGGAATCCTAGTCGGTCTCAACCTCCAACAACTCGTGCATGTCTAGCCAACGACTTGATAACCTCTGACAACTCGTGTAAAAGACGACACCTAGCTAACGATCCGCCAGTGTCAAAGGTACTGTACAATGGTTGTCGCCCCTGGTGCTTTCCTACCCTTCATGCGGCCAGCCTACGGGCGATGTCTCGCTCTTCTAGTCACCTACATGGCTGGCGTAGAGCTTGCGTGTCAGCTTATGTGGAGATTCACTTCCGTTGGCTTTATTAGGACAGATGGAGGTGAGAGTATGATTGTTTTCTTCTTGCACGTGGAGATAACTCTTCTCTATCAACCATCTCTCTGATTTCTCTCGAGCATTTTTTACATCTTTCGTGTTAACTTAGGACTGAGTTACGGAGACGTTGGGATGAACAAATTTCCTCTCTTGCGATTATGTGTTCATCCCACAGCCCAGTGGTACTTGACCGTCGGAACGGCCGGCCCCCCTTTGACTCGGGCTACCACAGACAAAGCGAGGTGAGGTGTCCGAGCGGATAAAAAAATGACAACATGAATTAATTTTTGAAAAAAAAATCTAGTGACAATATAAATTCATCTCCAAATCCAATTGAATATTTATCATTAATTTAATAGCTGCTGGTTAAATTTATTAATCACGTCCTCGTCGCCCGTAAAAGTGATTTGAATACCTTCCACTTAATACGGTTGTTGTATGGCTGATCACCTATCGCGCCTGCCAAATGGCTGCGCAGTATTAAGAGAAGAGAAGAGGAGAACGCGCGGCAAGCTCATGGTTGCTGCCTTTGCTTCTTCTCATTTAGCTTCTCCCACGCCCCAAGAAAAGCATACAGCAGCCGGATCCATCCATCCATCCATGCGGTCTCCGCCAATTATAGAATAAGGATTATTATATAAAGTTTTGGCCTTTTGTTCCTTCCCCGATCTCACATTGTTTGGTTTGTCCGAGGCGACGAGAGAGGAAGGAGATTCCTATGAACTGAGGAGGAGGGTCGCCTGCTCCTCTTCCTGTTCGAACTCCTTCCTCTTCTATTTCACGTCTCCGTCCTGCAATTTGTTCGAGCTTTCCCATCTTTAATTTTCCAAAAGGGTGCATTTTTTGATCGACGTTTGCGCCAAGTCATCTCCTTGCGATGCTTTTCTTGCTGCTGTCGTTCTTCCTCTTCGTCTTGCTCCTCTCTATGTGCCTCCCCCTGCTTCCCCTGCCTCCGTGGGCGAGTGAGATGAGGCTGCTCTCCGTCCTGTTCTGCCAGGAGCTGCTCTTCTGTTCACTGCATTTGTTCCGGAGCTGCAGGCCGTTCGCCGGCCGCACGCCTACCGTTCCGCTTCCGACGATGAAGTCTTCTCGGAGGAAGACCCACGCCGACGAAGTGGAGGGCGCGGGGTCGTCGTCCGGGATGTCGATACTGGACCTGCCGGAGTTGGCTCTGGAGTGCGTCCTGGGCCGGCTGACGCCTCCCGGGCTGTGCGGCATGGCGGCGGTGTGCAGCTCCCTGAGAGAGAGGTGCACGAGCGACCACCTCTGGGAGAGGCACATGAAGGAGAAATGGGGGAGGGTGATCGGCGACGCGGCGCATAGGGAGTGGCAGCGGTACGTTGCTTCCGCAGGGGACTCTCCGGCGGCCCTTGCAGAGGCCAGCAAAGGAAGGAGGAGGTGGATCGAGGCGGCGTTGCGTGTGTGGCCTCTTTCTTGCCTGAGGCTCCCCTCCGAGAGTGGGAAAAAGCTGAACTGCCCTTTGCCTAACGACTCCATCATGTCTTGGTACCGAGCTTTGGAAACTGGCAGGTTCTGGTTCCCCGCACAGGTTTACAACCGTGAGGTAGTGTGGATTATCACAAGCATTTCTCATTCTTAAGATGCATTGATCTCAATGACTATTTTATCTAAGGTAGAAGAAGATGAATTGCATTGTTAAACCCACTTTTTAGATAGATAAGCTTAGCCTAAAGTGTGTGGTTAGTGGCTTAACGAAATTGCGAAGCAAAGATTGAAAGATGAGCTTCAATCTTGCTGATTATCGCATTTGGAAGTGCAATCAATGCTTGATGATGCTATAAGAAATCGATTTAGCAAGTTCTTTTCTTTGGTTTATGATTTTGTTCAACAAGTTTTGCTTCCTTCTTTTAGCTTATGGCACTGAGAATTACACTGCTTATCTGCAGCATGGGCATGTGGGATTCATGCTGTCCTGCTATGATGCTGAAGTTAGTTACGATTGCCGCACCGATACTTTCCAGGCGAGGTATTCGAAGAATGTATTGCTTCTTCTCAACCATCATCCAAAAGGGAAATGTGTGTGAATTATCTAGCCCTGTCTTCTAGGTACCCGCCCCACGGAAGACGAACTGTGGTGATAGAGGAGGGAGTGCAGTGGGACAGAATTCGAGTATCTCCGGTGATCACTCCTGCTCATGTTCTTCATAACTCCGAATACCTGAGTGATCTGCGCCCCCGCGATCATATTGAGATTCAATGGAGAAGAAACAAAGAGTTTCCGTATGGTGAGTCACTCTTTAGTCTCTTTTTCCTCTGAATTGTGCAAGGCAGCAAGCAATTAAGTGTCTCTTATGTTTTGCAGGCTGGTGGTATGGTGTTGTAGGTCACTTGGAAAATTGTGATGGAAATGAGCATTTTTGCCGTTGCCATCTTAGTGGTAAGCATTTCTTCTTCGGTATAACTACGAAAAAAGGGTTAAATGTATTACTTCCACAACCTCTAGATGCTATGGGGCTGGATCATTGTTCTTGAATCATAGAATGTTGAACATACTAGCTTCTATTTGAATTCCTCATCGCGACACTGAAAATTTCTGTTGAGAAATGATATCTAAAGTAGGATTTTCCTTCCTTGCCTCAAGATCTCTCAGCCAAATGATTTTTTTTTTTCTTTCAGATACTGTGATCTTAGAGTTTAACCAGTACACACCTGGTTCAAGGTGGAGACGAACTTCGGTTGACCGAAGGGATCACAAAGAGGAAGGAAATGAGACAGATGGGTTCTATGGAGGAATCAGAAAACTTCAAAAAAAGGAGGAAATCTCCAAGTGGAGACAACTTTGGCCGACAGATGTTCTTGAATAGAAGGCTTGCAAGTCCTTTGAGTACTTTTTGCACCAGATCATTCGATCCAAATTAAAATTTTGACATTCCTGTGTGCGAAAGAAGAGGTGAATTAGTAGTTCATTCATCCCCGAAATTTTTATCAAAGGCAATCGACAACTAATTCATTAGCCCAGCTCTACTGGTTTAAACTGTATAATGTAGAACACAAGGAAAATGGAATGTAGATTGGATAAATACTTTGATTCACCGCATCATTACACCTCCATCGTTTAAACGTTTATACTGCAGGATTCTTGCTACCTCTACATCGAATGAAACCACTGCAATTGTTTTTGAAGATAATGCTGATTGCTGAATGATCAATTTGTTGTCAAAGTTCAGTGTTGTGGATAATAATAGGATCAGTGATAGTGCATAGTTTTCATTATCAAAAACGGTTGTTTTTGTGTGTTTAGTTTTAGAAATACTTTCGCGTAGTATGCGACCAAGGAGGAATGTATGGCTCAATGCCCTTCGTGTTATCATGGGCGAGTAAACGAGAGAAACTACAACGAAGTGGTAGCTAGCTACGATATAGCTACAAAGTGTGAGCACACTAACGATAACACTCTTGCGGCCGGAGTCATGGTTTGTCTACTTATGCATCTTGTCTAAAGATGGTGAAACAAAATTAGACTTACCACTTGAAAACTGAAGATCGAAATGCGAGATGCCTTGTGCATCTTGTCAAAAGATAATGAAACAAAAAAGGACTGAATATTGGACAAGGAAGGGATTCTTTTTCGGTCATCTTAAGAGGGGAATTCACCTGGAAAGGACTAAGAAACTTATGATAAATACACATGAATTCATCGGAAGACATACTAAATTTTACCAATTGCATTTGCAGAGACAAGAATTACATAGTAAAAAACCCAAACATAGAAGTGTTGCTTATGCCTTTACCAAACTGTTGCAATGATGCCATATGACATGAATTCAAGCCCTTTTTAGTCATCAAGATGTTTTGTTCAAAACACCTTCGTGGACTAAAAGGATTTCAAATCATGGATAAAGATCATATTACAATCATGGATCAATGGTGCCTATACGACATAAACTTGAGCCTTTTTTGGTTAAGATTTTTTGGCCAGAACACTTTAATGACCTAAAAGATCTCAAAATCATGGATAAAGGAAATAAAACCATTTGACAAGAATTAGTGGGGATGCAATAGCACGTGCAGAATTTGAGTTCTTTCTAATTGTCAATGTATTTTGGCCAAAACGCATTAATGGGATTAAAAGAACTTAAAATCATGAATAAAGAACATAAACAATTTTAGGAGACAACTAGGGATTCAATAATGTTCACATGATATGAATTTGAACTCTTTTGGCCATCAAAATATTTTTCCCAACACACTTTGATGGCCAAAAGGCACTAAAATCATGGATAATAAGCACAAATAATTTATGAAGACCACTAGGGATAAAATGATGCTCATATGACATGAATCTAAATCTTTTTGGCCATCAAGGTGTACGACTAAAACACCTTGACGTTCTAAAAAGGCTCAAAATCATGAACAAAAGGCATAAACAATTTTAGAAACTATTAGAGATCGCAATGCTATAATCATATAATATGAATCCAAGTTCTTGATGGTAATCAAAGTGTACCTGCCAAAACACTTTGATGATATAAAAGCTCCAAATCCTAGACAAAAGGCATACATAGTTTCAAGAGAGTAGTAGAAATGCAATGATGCACATATGATATGTACACGAGCATTTAAATGTTATAGTAAAACAAAAAAGATAGTCTGGTGCATAAATTTCTCGCAATGTAGAATCTCGAGGGAGAATCTATCATACGTACACAACCTTACTCTGTATTGCACGAGGCTGTTTTCACAACTTGAACTCATGACTTTTAGATCACACGACAATAATTTTACTATTATGCCAAGGCTCTCTTTCCATTTTAAATGTTATAGTGTTTTAGATAAAACATTTTGATAAGCCTTAAGGATTAAAGTCATGAATAAAGATTGGAAACAAATTCATGAGATAAGTAGGGATGCAATGGTGTCTATATAATATAAATTCTAGACTTGAAGTTGTTATTGTGTTTTTTTGATCAAAGTGTTTGGTCAAGAAAAAATATTAAATAACTCCAAGAGACATGATCAGCTTTGTTTACTCGGAGGAGTGGATGAAGAAGATAATTCCAAGAGACATGTGCTTTGTTTACTCGGAGGCGTGGATGAAGAAGGGAAAGGAATCCACCGTGGAAATATATCCTTGAAAAGGCAATGGAAAGATGAAGAATAAAAGTAAACGTGGGTAAGAGAAAGAAAATGAAAGCAACCACTATTGTCTTTGTTGTCGCGGCGAGGTCGCAACTCATGGGAGCCTCGGCGCCGACCTCTTGACGAGGTCGCGAGGCTAGATGTCACGGCGAGGTTGCGAGGCCAGACCTCATTCGCCGCCAGGTCATAAGGCCGGACTTGGCCCGCAACCTCGCAATGAGGACGGACCTCGCTTCGAGAGCTTACGGCGAAGTCAGATCTGGCCCCAAGAGCTCGTCGTGAGGCCACTACCTCGTCTGCGATGCTCACGGCTGGTTGTCGAGTAACTTGGAAGCAGTAGAAGTGAGAAGGAAGGACAGATGGAAGCACTCCGTACGAATTTTGATGGAGAAGAAAACATATCAAATTCACTCCGTACGAATTTTGATGGAGAAGAAAACATATCAAATTTGATTAGCGGACGTATTTAATATTCGTTTGTCACTGTTTTAAATAAGTAAACAACGGAGAGTGGCTCAATTGATCTGAAATCCATCCCTTTATATGATCCGTGCCTCCAAGTAAACAAGGAAGTAGGGATAAATGATGCTTATTTGATAAAAATTTGAGTCATTTATGTTGTAAGATGTTTAGGACAAATAATGTTGATGTGAGCTTAAATTTATGAATAAATACCTAAATA
>JBBPFP010000076.1:3789911-3806007 GCA_037974795.1 Kaempferia galanga
TCTCTCTCCCTTTCACCTCCTCTCTCATCCCCCCCCCCCCCCCCTCTTATTTTACAAATTGGCACTTGAATCTTTTGAATGGCCAAATTGACTAATACAAGACGAGATTGATCATCAAAAGATATATTTAGAGTGATGGTGTGGATTACTTAGAGGCATTCTCCTATTATTCATCTCAATTTGGTCTATGTTCTTTTTCTAGTAGTTAATCAGTTCATAGATATTTTATATGGATATCAAAAACACTTTCTGATATAGTGTCTCTTGTAAGAAGTGTGTATGGAATGACCTTATTAGTTGTATTCTTTAGGGGAAAGTAACATATGCAACCTCTAAAAGGCAATCCATGGTCTCAAACAAGCCTTTGGCATGGTTTCAAAAAATTTTCTCAAGCCATCAACCATATTGGTAACAAGTGCAAGTAAATAGTTCCCTCAGTTATTTATAGCACCACCAGGATGTTAATCTTGGCAGTTTATGTTGCTAACATTCGTTTAACAAGAAATCAAGAGCAGGGCATATTAGAAATTTAAAAACTATGTACATTTGAAAGGCAAATTTATTATCAATTATCTGGGAGGCTACATTATATTCTGAGAGTAGAATTTTCTTTTAGTTGTGAAGGAATATCTCTATCTCAAATAAATTATACAATTGAATATTATATATACAAGCTAATGTTTAAACGTTTTGGATATTTACAAGTTCATTTACATATCAACCAATTTGTTAGCTTCAATTACATCTTCTTATCAGTATACAGGGTAGAGCACTTTGGGAGTCCTTTTCCTTCAAAAAAAATCATAAAAATGTAAGTTGTATTTGTAGACTAATTTTTATTAGGCATACATAATCATAATATCCAAGTCCTAAGTTAGAGGCATAGTTAGTTATACACAAAATGGCCAAAGTGAATCATTTATTGCATGATACATACCTTAAATTAATTGCTATACGATCAAGCAAGTGTTCACGTACTGAACCTTCCTCTGGGTTGTATGTAGCAATAAGAAGTGGCTTGCAAGGATGTTGAAAGCTTATTCCTTCTCTCTCCACAATATTAATGCCATCAGTTAGAACATTTAGAAGCAGATTGCTGATCCCTTCGTCCAAAAGATTCATCTCATCAACATAGAGGACTCCTCTGTGGGCTTGTGCAAGTAGACCTGGTTGAAATACAGTAGTTCCTGATTTTATAGACTCCTCTACATCAACAGATCCAAGAAGCCTGTCTTCTGTAACTCCAAGTGGAATCTGTAAACCATTTACATAGGACATTATATCATTATCAACAATATTTGAATAGCATTGGTGTCATTTGAGTTTTCACCTGAACAAAAGGTGTCTTAACAATTTGAGTTATAACATTACCAGCAGAGTCATACTCCACCCGGTCAGTTAATCCATATTCCCATCTGAACAATAGCTAATCATTAGCAAATAGAAACTAAATTTAGAAATAAGAAAACAAAGTGTGGATAACACATCTAAGATAATTTCTTCTTTAGAAAATAAATTAATGACTCTAACTGGATATTGTGACTAGAACAGAAAGATCAAGCAAAAATTTAGTAGAAACAACCCAACAGATGTTCAAATAATGATTCAGTGATTGACAAGTTTTGACGTTACATCTATAAGTTGCTTTGCTAAAAGTTAGTAAATTTTTAACAATGTATAGCGCTCTAAAGGGATGGCTCTACAGATGAACCTTGTTGAAACATACTAGTAATTGTATTCAAAAAATGAAGCACAAAGAGCCCTTGGACTAACTTGGTCATTTCCTAATGAATAGATACACCTGTTAGAAGATTCATGGCTAGAACTACCAATATGTGCTATATGGTTATTGATAATACAATGTTAGAAGGCTTAGAATCAGTATCTTCTTTGACAAGGTTCATGACCAAGTGCAACTTGCATAAGAAAATTCATGTGTTCAAAAACTATAGGTGAAAATGAAATAACAATTTTTTTTTTTAATTTGTGTAAGTGTACTTAAGTTGTGTAAAAAAAACTGAAATGTCTACTCTATAGTGTACTCTTAACAGCTACTCATTTTACTATGGACGAGTCTAAGCAATTTGCCTAAATCAGTGGAACATTGCAAATGGACAAAATCTTACTCTCCTGGGCAATTGGGGTCTGCATTAGATATTGAACCAGACACTACTTCAATAGGTGGAAGTACGGCATGCAATCCACGTGCCATCACTGTCTTTGCTGTTCCCCGCTTACCTGAGATGGCAATACCTCCTATCTCACAATCAATGGCACCGAGAAGCAAGGCAGTTTTAATAGCATCCTTTACAGGAGAAAGTAAAAAAATGTCATTCTTAGCACTAGAAAAATCAAGGATATAGAGGACAAAAGATGTTTGCCAAGATACAAATGAAGATCCAGATGCCATGAGTAAAAGAAAAGGAACAGAGTAAAAAAATTACCACACATGAATACATAATACTAAAGAGATGCTTAAGGTTTAACAATTCATGAGCATGACTAACAAAATATATTATAGCATACAATACTTGCAAATGAATGTGTGCATACCCTTGTGCAAATATTTCTCATACTTAACATGCATAAGCTTTAGGCACTTGCATCCATATACACTATATTGAGTAATCAAAACCAAGAGAAAATTAACCATGCTTACAACTGGGGGCTGGTGGAATAAATTTAATAGGCAACCGTAACTCAAATAGACTCCAATGAATACATTCAAAAGTTGAAGGCTTCAAAGAAAACCAATTAAATATTTTGAAAACTCAAAGGCACAGAGATGGCATGATGTTTTGGACATTAACTTTTGTGTCTCACTTGTCATGATTTAACTCATGTCATCTATGTGGACATCAATGAAGAAAGATGTGTTGCAAAATTATAGCTAAATTATATACAATTTTTACATCAAAAGATGCTACATTACTTTATAGTAAATTGCATGTAAATTAAGACACATGACTATCTATTATTGCATTGAAAAAGAAAGACAAGTAACAATGTTTTGTACATACTTATGATAACATGATTCTCAAACTATAGTAGTTCTAACAAAATATTTGTAATATGTATTACACGTATGATGAATAGAACAATAACAACATAACCAAACAAATGGTGGAAAATTTTGACAAGATAATATAAGTTAAGGATAATTTATATTTTGAAACTGAAATATTATCTGAAGAACAGAATATTTCAGTGATGTTTGGAATTCTTTGCTATCCAATAGGCATTTTATGCACTTTGAATTGGATTAAATAAATCCAGGACTTGCATGCTAAAATAACTTCTGTTGGAACCATTTTAATCTTTTTGATTAGCTTCTTCATATGAATTGTTAGATTGCTACAAAATTTAGGATGACTATTAAAATGATCGACCTGTTTCTTCCAACTTTTCCAAATGACTATAGCTTGCAAAGAACAAAATTACTTATTTCCAATATTTATTTTCTCCAGGAATTAATTTTCAACATAAGGCATAACAAATCAAACTACTAAATAGTTCAACTTCAGGAGAAAAGAAAGGGAATTTCATTAACTACCTTGTAATAATTTTTCTAAAAAAGAATCTACTATGATATCATGAATCCCATAATTATTTACTTATTTTTCACAGACCATAATAATTTCCAGCAATCATCTAGACTGCACTGTAATTAGCGCAATCTGTAAGCTAGAAAGAATAAAGTAGTTGGATTAACGAAAAGAACTGGACATCTAGAAAACCACATTAATGCAAAATTCATAATTGCAAAACCTAAATCGTCACTGAAACCAACAGACAAAGTGTAGTCCTTGTTGCATAGCAGCAGAAACCTACCAGCATCAATTGGACAGTTTCAAATAGTAATACCACTTAAATCTAAGATTTGCATGGCTATTGGAAGCAAAGAAAAATAAAGAAACAAGACAGTGAGCAGCATTCAGGTACTAAGATGCTGGTTTTCACTCCTCCACCTGCCCAACCACTGCGGCCAAGGGGAAGTACTGCCTGCCATAATCGACGCCTCCGATGGGCTTCTCTATGGTTGTGGCGATAGCGCCATTGCTGGAGTCGATCGTGGCAGCAGCCGAAGCGGCGACGATTCGGCGCGGTGGGCGCGGTGTTCCGGCGACGGAGTTGCGGGTGAAAGCGGGTCTGTTTCTGAACGGGAAGAGGAAGGACGGTGGGGAGATGATAAACTTGGACGGAGCAAAGACAGGGGCCGCCATTGGTGAACTCCGGCGAGATTTGGATCGCACTGCTATCAGCTTCCGCTTTATCTGTTTGATTTGGGTGGCTCACTCGCCCTCGCTTTCGCTTGTGGAGAGTCGCAGGCTTAGCCGTTTATGCCACCAATGGGATTTTACCACGTCAAGCCAAATTGTTGATTTGTTATCAATAACTCCACGTTTGCCGTCGACTCAGCCAGCCAGATCAGATTTATTTGCGTGTATTGTATTTTAAAATGGGAAGATTATTCTAAATCTATTGCACTCTCACTTCTAAAAAAACTGATAAACTAACTTATTTTTCAAAAAAAAAATTTAAAATAATATTACTATTTTATTAAAAATTTCAATCATTCACTAACTCACTCTCAATTAATTTTAACTCAATTAATTAATTAATTTGGTAAAGCATAAAACTAAATTACGTTAATATCTTTTTTCCTTTCACACCAAAAATAATTTTAAAATTTATTAGTAATTTCAATCAGGGATCTAAAGTTTAAGACTCAGCTGTGGCATATTATTAGAAATTTTTCTCATTAATCAATCATGTATCTAGAGTTCAAAACTCAGTTGCAGCGTATTATTGAAAATTTTTCTTATTAATCAATCGGGGATCTAGAGTTTAAGACTCATTTTTGTATGTATTATTAGAAATTTTTCTCATTAATAGATATTCATATATTATATTAAGAATTATTAGTAATTTTTTGTTATTTTTTATATTAAAAATATACGTTATCATAGGAAGCTTCTATAAATACCTTGGGTCAACAATGATCAGTGTAATATCTGTTCTTATCAGTTTAATATCTGATATAAAAAATTAAATTAAATTTTTATATGGGAGACTTCGTTATAATAGCTTGTTCGGTTCACAAGCATTGCTCTTGTATTGCACTATTATTTAGATTTATATTGTGTTGCACTATTATTTAGATTTATATTATATTACATATGTAATACACAATGGCTAGTATAAAATTATAAATCTTAAAGATGCAGGTTGAATAGCTTCTATTAGGGGAAAAAATTCAGAGCTTTAAATGAATTAAGTTTTATGATATTCAAATTTATTCTACGGAGTGATCAACTGAAATTGAATTTAAAATGAATCAAACAATCTAAATGATTATTTAAATTTAATTTGATTTCCTTTTATGAGTTTAGATTTGGTTTAAACTTAATTTAAGTTTAGTTCATTTAAATATTATCAAATTTTTAATTTAAATTTATTTAATTATTTGAATATTTTAAACTTATTTAGTTAGTTATTGAATTTGATAATATAAATTTATTTGTTGATTTTAAAAAATATTTATTTATTTAGGATGTTAATAAGAATTTTATTAATAAACATACATATGAATGAATTCAAACTTATTTACCTAATTTAAAAAATTATTCAAACTTATTCAATTAATTAATCTTGTATTGTATTGAATGACCATATAAATAAACTCTTGCTAAAACTGAACATCATTCATTTTTCCTGCAAGGAGAACCGACTGCTTAATTTCCAATCTTCATTTCTCAGTCAATTGCATATTTCTTATTGGTCCTTTGAAAATTAACAAACTATTTACGTTAACCTATGTGGATAGTCATGTTTAAGTCAATGTCTCGTATAAAAAAAATAATTGACTATAATACTTGTGAATAATTCATCTGTGTTCTTATTCAACTAATAAAAATCAATTAATAATAAGAAGCGTAGAATGCACCGGAAATGGCAAGATCACCACTTTTCAGACGATGCTGTATATAACGTCCCTTTTGCAATAGACATGAATCCGCAAAACAGAAACACCTTTTGCAATAGACAGAACCAGAATGCATCCCGACCGAGTATTCTATGAGATTGATATGAAACACATGAAGAGTTTTCATATACTTTTCCAACATAACCGAGCCTCATTGGATTCATAAACTTACACTATACATTTCTCTATGATGAACCCGCCAGCAAGATCAACCATACCTAGTTCACATATTGGGTTTTGGTAATCAAAACGTCTGCACATAGAGATGATATAATTTAAAGCTGTTAGCCAAAATGATCTAATTGGAATAAGAAGGAACGCTTATTCCAAAGATGATTCATTTCCCTGCAGATGCTCCAGTTCATCTATTTTATGCAGCGGAAGAATTGTAACGCATTGCAAATCCCAAATCAGTGTGCAACACCATCAGGAGGCTCTAAAGCACAATATACGTGAGCAGAACCAGGGAACAGCAACTCAGGAATTGCTGGGAAGGACGTTGAAGAAATGGTAAACCTCATCCTCGTCGTAGACCCCAACCTCAGTCGAGCAAACTGAGCAGCAGACAGGATGGAATATTTCAGTATTTGGGGTTCCTTCATCTGAGCCAATAGAAAACTTTCCATGTTTGGAATTCCTCTGGTTGGTTTTTGCTTGGGGTAGTATCTGATCTGTTATGATCTTGCAATTAAAAACAAACATTGCTCTGTACTGAGTCACATACCTCTCGTGTCTGTAATTCATAGAATCATGAGCTAGTTAAACGGGCTAATGGGAATTTGAATGTTATGGGAAAAATAAAAAAGAGTGAATCATATGGAAAGCAATCCTGATAAATCATGCATCAAATACAATTCGTTAATAGGTTACTTGCAAATTTAGCATAATGGTTCAAAAGGACAAACCATGTAATTGTATGTAATTGTCACTAATTGCTTCCAAAGTGCTTATCTATGGCCCAAGGGCATATCGAGCATTCATGACAGAGATTATTAGTACTAAAGGTTAGAAAAATTCCAGGGTTTAGTACAGTAACACAGCAATTACAACATTCTGGAACATCAGAACCCTTCACTTGACCATCAACCTTGTGCAACTCAAAGGCATGAAAAGACTTGTTGGTTTCATAATAACTGGTTGTCTCAAGTCTTAACAATGGTCCTTGCGTTTATGGTTTCACAGAGTAAGAATCTTATGATTCCAACTATGCAACAAGCCTTATTAAAACATTGCGGGCAAAATCTTATGACTCCAACCATGTATCTCAATTGTGCCCTTACTGTATTATAGTGATGATTAGACTCTATATATATTGAACAGCTATAGTGATGATTAGACTCAGTGTACATATTGGAGCATCTATATTTACCTTTCTAATTTTGCTTCAACTTCTTGCTGACACTACCCTACCAGTTTTACTGAAATTCAATCAGATTGAGTCAATGGTAGAAGTGTCAAGTTAGCTTGTTATGTGCACTTATCTTGTTGCTTTAAGACATCATTATTACTAACGTTGCCAATTTTGCATGACTTTGAAGTTTCATTGATTTTTTATTATTTATTACCTAGATTTCCTTTTATATCTATGGAACTTGTATGTTATCTGTCTGCTGTAGACCCTAAGTTTAGTTGGATAATGCTTTGGTTATTTCCATTTTGATAAGTCATTTTATTTATTTGCATATCTGTGATGCCTTTGTGCACCATGAATGTCAAGTTCAGATGTGCTACGAGCATTGTTTGGTGGCTTGGTGGCACAATTCATTGACTAATACAAGGGGCATGGCAATGGATGTCACATTGTTCAAGTGAGATTTCCTAGCCTTGAAGAGGGCTCACTTAGCATATGACAATTTTATAGGTACAAATGCTAGATACAAGCTTGAATTTTTGCAAGTTTTATTTTATAAATTTATTAAGATTTGGGGTGTGTGTCTCTTTCTCATATTATTGTTATACCAACTGATCTGGGGAGTATGAGAGCTCCACGTGTACAAGGAAGAGCCTTTTGGTTTTGTCAAAAGGCGGGAGGCAGGGCAGTCAATGACCGCCTGCCACCTAGGCACTGCCTAGCCAGTTAAATTTTTTTAAAGGTTCCTACAATACAAAAAAAACTTCCTACATGGTCATTTTTTATAATGTTTATGCATAAATAATTTCCTATAATATAATACAATTTATATAAGATAAATAAATATATAAATGGAACTAACAAGATAATTAATAAAAATTCATCACCATATTAATAATTAAAAAAAGGTAATATCACTACTTATAACAAAAAGTCTAAGTTTAAAATTCAAAGTTTCAATTCAACATGGCTACAAGTCATCAAGGACTAGACTAAACATAACTAATTTTCTAAATCATATACACATGCAACATCAACTACATCCATAATCCTCTCATCATCGGACTCAAAATCAACCTCTCTTTACTCTCCTCCTTTGATGTATCTAAATCCTCATCAAGTTCTCTAATGGAGATGTTCCTTGCGCTCCTCCTTGGTTGTAGCATTTCATCTACTCTCGAGGCCTCCGTCACCATTCTCTAAGTAAGTCCCAACCCCGACTCAACCTCATCTTGATCACCACCATCAACAAGCCAACCTTGAGCTTCACTACCTTGAGAGGATAGAAGCATATCTCCGCTCATTTCTCTTCGTAAGATTGGCGTTGAATTTGACATATACAAGATCATTCAATCTTGAATTCTTGATGTCTCGAGCCTATTCCTCCTCTTAGTATGTATCCAAACAATTAGAAATTATTAAAAATAATAATAATAAAAAGAATAGATAACATAATTTATAAATTACTACTTACCAGTTTAAATTGGCTTCAATTTCTTTCACACCCTGATGAACTACTTGTCAAAGACAGAAATCTCATTGCCATTTTTTTTGTAAGTTTGGAGGGCCACCACCATCCAACTTAAAAAAAGTGAAGAGACAAAAAATTAATAAACCCAAAAATAGGTAAAAGAGACGTGGATGTTAGTAAATAGAAATAAAGAAAAGACATGTACCTAGATCAAAGTCATGGTACATATCCATCTTCTCATATGTTGCGACTAGGGATGACAATTTCCTCCGAGTCCGATGGAGGATCCGATATCTAACTAGAATGGAGGGACTACTAATATCCGATATCATACCCGAATACCCGATTAAAGAAAACAAAAATCTTAAAACCCACAAACTATTTTTTTTATGTTAGAAGTAGGTTATATAGATGTTTAATTTATTTTTAAATTATATGTTTTTTATATGATGTTAAATCCAATATGCTTTTGTTGAATGATGATAGTTGGATAGAAAGAAGAAAAATTATTAGTATAGAAGACATCTGATCCTTAATGGGTATGGGTATGAGGATGGATATCTGATACCCAATGGGTATGGGGATGAAGAATATGGAATCCGACCAAACCCAACCCATTACCATCCCTAGCTACGACTGCTATCTTTCTTTCGAAGTTTCCAGATTTACTCAAATATTTCAACAATTCATTATTAGAAATGGTGGATTGCATGACATTATTAGTGGGAAAAATTTTCTCAACTCAATTCAAGAACTCATTCTTAACATTGGTGTCATATTTTATGCTTAGATCTTTAAAGTAAAAAACCAGATTCAACAAGTTAGCGGCATAATGCAAAGGACTATCAAGTCTACCCTTAGACTTCTTATCAATAATCTTCAAAATAGGAATGACATTTTCTTCTTTTTTTTTAAATCTTTCTAATCTCTTCCTTGCTTGTTTAAGTGCACCCAATAAAAAGGTCATCGAGGTTTTTGGTCACTGTGAACAAGGCGTAAAACTTTGGGGTGAAAACATTAAAAAGCCAAAGAAACAACATTCCAAAAAGAGATACTTGTTACCGTCGGCTCTGCTAATTTCTCCTTCACACTACTTAATTTTGTGAAGCTCCAATCCTCGGATGTAAGCAAAAGTCTTAATTGATCTCTCTTACTTTTTGAGATTTTCCAATGTCAAAAATGAATTAGCAAATCTAGTCACCCAAGGCCTCACAATATCCCTCTTCTTGGTATATTTTCTCATAATAGTCAAAGTTCTATGATGTGCATACATGAATATTGTTACAGCCTTTGCTTTTTCAAGTATTCCACTAAACTTGAGTAGCTTTCCAATTGCTTCAGCACGAGGTTGATTGAATGAGTCACATAAGAGGTCCCAAAAAAAAATTAGAGGTTGTGTAACCTTCAACAACTCCCAGCGGTCATATTGTTTGTTGCATTATCCGTCACTACTTGAACCCACATGTTAAGGGTCAATTTCATTGATGTATTTTTCCGTAAACTCAAAGATATAACTCTAGTGTGCGCCTCCATGGATTCTTCAATAGAACAAAAGAATGAAGTACCTAGTTTACAATTAACATATAAATTCATAATGTTTCTCCTCTTACAATCCGTCCATGCATCGGTTATAACTGAACATCCCTTTTTCATCCACTCTTCTTCATGTTTTTTTTAGAGATAATTTGGCTCTCCCAACTTCTTGTTTCAAAAGGGGCTCTCTTAGAAGATATTGACTTGGAGGTTTATAGTCCACACCGAATTGGCCAACCGCCTCTACAAACAAATTGTCTAAAGCACTGATTATCAATTGCATGAAAAGGAATTCCCGCCTCATAAATCCATTTTGCAAGGTACTACCTTTAACTTTAATGCATCATTTATGTTTTATTGTCTTAACTTTGTTAGATCGATTGCAAATATCCACTTATCAATAAGCCCGAGGTGCTTTGACTTTTTTTAGAAGAATCTCCGTCGACTTGATAATCTTCATCCTCTACATCAACACCTATATTTACTTCCACCCTCTTCTTTTAGTTCTTCCACCCTTTCTTGCTTCTTATTCTTGTTATTTTCAAGATAAGCTCTTACTCTTTTTTTTGTCTTCTTCAAATGCTTTAAGGCATACTTCAACTTATCCTACATTACCCGCAATATGATGCTTCATTCGATAAACTCCTCCCTTAACAAGTCTCTTACATAATTTGCATGTAATTCAATCTTTTTTTTCTTTGCAATACAATACCTATAATCCCAAACAATATCACTAGACTTCCGCTTCAATTCCACCTCCAATTGTTTCTCATTGTGATAAAATAAAAGATCAAAAATTAGAAGTTAAAACAAAATTTTATTATAAAAATATATTAACTACAAATAAAAATTTAATCTAAATATTAAAAAAAATTAATAGGATAATTTTATCAGGCTTTAATTAATACTGTTTAAATTATCTCAATCATAGTTAGAAATTGATTAAAATTATTAATCTAAAATATTCGATTAAATCCTAAGTCTAAAAGACAAAATAAAAAATTTTAAAAATCTAATTTCACGTTTCTCCCTTAGTCAGATGAAAGGGAAAGGCAACGAAGGATTTTTTTTAACCTACACATTTGACCCGCCCTAGAAGGTTGTCGCCAACAAAAGCGGGGTGGATTAGGTCAGCCTCCCACCTAAGCAGCCGCCTGCAACGTCATTTAGAACACTGGTCCGCAGTTTTCCCTTTTTCGCTTTTAGGGTTTTCCTTCGTCGAAAGAATACGGGGAGAAGGCATCTGATCTAATATGATGACCCCACGAAACAAAAGGTGTCTCCACTCTCCAAGCTCGGCTTCGCGCACTCTTCCGCCCTATCCACTAGGTGGAGCTGCCCTCCCCCACCAGCCGCCACACCAAGATCTCCGTCATTGGCACCAGCAACGTTGGCAAGGCCATCGCCCAGACCATCCTCACCCAGAACCTCACTGATGCGCTTGCCCTCATCGAGATCAAGCCCGACAAACTTCACAGCAAGATGCTCAACCTGCAGCACGCCGCCGCCTTCCTCCACCGCACTCGTATCCTCGCCTCCACCGGCTATGTCGTCTGCGCCGACTCCGATCTCTGCATCATCACTATAGGAACCTACCAGATCCTAACAAGACGCAAATCAATCTCCTGTAACGCAACCTAACACTTTTCAAGGAGATCGTGTCGCCGCTAGCAAGGTACTCCCCATCGACCTTACTTCTAGTCATGTTCAAACCAGTGGATGTGCTGACGTACATCGTGTGGAAGTTGTCAGAGTTCCCGCAGAATCAAGTCATCGAATCGGGGACCAACCCCGACTCCTAGCACTTCCGCTTCCCCCTCGCCGATCACCTTGAGGTTAACGACTAAGATGTGCAGGTCAATGACCTTGTCGAGAGGGAGGTCAAAGTCAAGATGGCCAAAAGGATCGATCCTGCTTTTCTCCGATTCAACAGCACCAACTGGACACTCAGCTCCTCTCTGCTTGGCCCTCCGATCGGACGCTTAGCTCATCTCTGATCAACCCCACCGGTTGGGCGCTCCAACTCACCTTAGCTTTGATCCGATCCGACGGCCCTTAACATGCCCTCCCCGCCCAATTATACCGACTGATCAAGAGCACGTGGAGTGATTTATCAGGGCAGAGCAATATGATCGGCATAACGTGACCTCACTCTACGATGCGGGACATGGGTAATGGGACCTTTCTATCTAGCGATGGGACACATTCTTTACCGCGAATGTGGCATCCCACTTCTTCTACATTATATAAAAGGAGCCTGGGCCAAGGTACTCAAACTCACACGCATATACCATTACACACTCACTGTGCTTCATCTACATTTTCTCCATCGCCAAAAACTTCAGTTGAGCGTCGGAGTGGCTGAGCGAGGGCACCCTGGCTTCCATTCTAACCCTCCTCTCTCTCTCTATCTTTTCTCCTTCTTGGCGAGCATCTTTGATGACCCATCCCTCCTCTTGGTGATTGGTGACTTCGGCAACATTAGGGATGACTCACCAATGGCTCATCCTCCGACAATCTCCAGCAAGAACACCAACTTTATGCTAATAATCATCTTAGAGCAATGTTTTAGTGTTCTAACCAAAATACCTTTCCTTATGTGACCTTGATTCACTCCTGCTATGTTATCAGGTGGCCTAAGTTGGGGGTTATTCCTTTTCATGGAGGCCATAGCAGTAGCCAAGGAGTGGCAAGAGCGGTTATTGTCCATCATAGCTAAAGGATTATTATTTGTACAATGTCTGTCAAGAGAAAGCATAAGTTTATTATTCATAAGGGAGGTTGTTGGTGAGGCTCTAAGATTGAGGAAGCATCTTTCAAACACTGCACATGTGTCCAACAGTCACCCAACACTAAGGGTCAAGGTTGCACCAAGGAGTTAGAGCCCTTTTCACCCACTACCATACCGAGGATGCTCAAGTTTGATCCCTTTAGTGTTACATGTTAAGTGGGCTGATCATGCTCAAGTATCAAGGAGAGCCAGTTAAGTGTGTTGACATTTTGAGTTGGATTGGATTCGTTGCTTCAGTTTTAACATATGTGAATATCTTCCTCGAATCCTCAATAAAAAGAATCTTCGAAGATAAGGTATGTTTTTTTTTCTAGAACAGAGTCAATGCACTCCTGAATATTGAAAGCATGTGGCATGGTAACAAAATTCAATGTTGAAATCCAATGTCTAGAAGTAAGATAGGTTGCAATTACAATCTGTTATGGAAAAAGAAAGAATACCTTTGGCAGTCTAAGCAAAGAGTTGTAAAACATGCAGGGCAGCTTAGTACAGCATCTGAGGTCTGACATTTTCTTTTGTTATGCACCCATTGTTCATCTTTGTCATCAAGATTTGGATCATAAAAGTCTGGCTCTATTGAGTAGTCTATCTCATCATCACTGGAAACTAAGCCACCAAAATATTTTCTAAATTTAGTGACCAAGGGGAGGTTGATTGCTCTTGATAAACATACGCATATTAAGTTTAATTTTCCAACAACGAGGAGAAATAAATTCTAGAATTAATGGATAGAACAAGGAGACAATTGCAAACACCATATCAAAGTGTCTTCCTAACATTTACAAGAATCATTAACTAGAAGACGAGCTGATTCTACCAGAAAACCCAAGAAAATCTAGTTGCCCTACTTCTTGGATTGAAATGCAAGAAACTCTAGTTGATTAGGGCAACCCAGCCAGTCGAACCGAGTTGGCCCAAGTTAAACTCATACATTTTAAATTGTCTTTTAGATTTTTTGCAATTTTGTATTTTTTTTTATACATTATATATCATGTGTATTTGCATATGACATTCTATATAATTATGTATTTGCCCTAAAACCTTATATCATTATGTATTTGCATATGATAGCCTCTTATATTTTTTACATATATTATCTATCTTACATATTTAAATACTCTAAAATGGATATGTGCCCAACCTACTAATCAGTAGTTAACCCATGACCCTAAGTTCCATAGGCTCATTGTCCTGTTCAATTTTGATAACTATGACATGCTAGGACGTTGAAATCTTCTATTCATATCAATGGATAGGATAATACATTCAACTAAAGTATGCCATGGTTCAGGCCAGCAAAGCTATTGAACATGGCATGGGTTAATGCCAAACCAACATATCATAGGAGAAACATAGTTAATTAAGTTACAAAAGCATGATAGGTTGAAGTGTTTGTTACATAAGACAATTCTTTAGGAGTATAACAATAACCAAGTCTTTATTCCACTAATTGGGATCGGCTATATAAATCCTCCTATAATATTGGGTTTGATGCCCTAACAATTCTTTGAGAATACAAAAGTATATATTCAGAAGACAAGAGAAAGAAAAACCTAAAAAGAAAAAGAGGAAGAGGAAGATGATCTCAACATGAAAAAATTTCTTTCATCTCAATATTTTGACATGTGCATGATTGGTTCTTCTGAGTCATTGTCCAGTATCAATTTCATTTTAGTTGCCTACTTTAAATCTCCATGAGATGAGGTTTTTTAGTCAAGATCATCCTTGACTCCCAGTTTCTTTTTTTTTCATTTTATAGTGAGTTCAGTTTAATTTTAATAGGTCAAATATAATTTCTGATGTACTTACCCTTATTTGTCAGAATCGTACAATAATCAAATTGCAAAGATTCTTTTACATTTTGATTCTCATATCTATCTGTGGTTTTATATCTAAATCATATCATGCACATACGAGACCAAACTTATACTAGGTATGTTCATAAAGTAATTTGAGAGCTTGTTCATAAAGTAATTTCATATACATAGTTTTAGTCCTACTCAACTAAAAAGCTTTAAGTTTAAATTTCACTCCACAATTCAAGTTACAAACTTGATCTATTTACACCTACAACAATTAGCACAATGACATCCACTAAACAGATACACCAAAGATTATTTTGGTTGAGATGGATTAGTTCATTTTGAGCATATTTTGATTTTTTTTTTTTAAAAAAAGAGAGAATTTGACTCAGATTACAATGATAATGGTCAATTTGGGCAAAGGCAAACGAACTATCGGAAGGCAATAACTCAGAGATATACACTAAAGAGTGTTTTTTTCCCTAAAGTTTCTTGTAAAAAACCAATTCTGATATGAAAGTCGATATCTCAGTGGTAAAACTTTTATGCCATGATTACTGAAGTAGGAGATTCAAGTTCAACCCATTCCAAGAACAGAACACTTGATATTAAAGAGTTCCATTACGGCTAGCTTCCGCTTTCAACACCAGACTCAAATGACATCACTTCAACTTCTGCACAGTCTTCCTACACGAAGAAAATCATTTCGTAATGTTCCCAAGGGAACAAATTTCTCTGCTAAATCATGGTACTCTGAGATCAAACAAACAGCAAGGCCCGAAAAAATCGTTTACGGGAATAAGGCTAGACAGAACATGGATTTTCCGTATAACTTAGAATTTCCGGGAGAAGTGCGAGAGAGAAAGCAAGTACTGAGCTCGACTGGGTCGGTCGTTGACAAATCCGCCATGTCGTGATCCTCTTTCGCCCCGCCGCCTTCCATGACGAACGTCGGGTTCGCCCTTTTTTGGGCTGCACATCTATTTAACAAAAAAATCTCTCTTTTACTATTAGCTTCCAAAAATTCTATTTCACCCACTATTTTACTTGTATTTCAAAATTCCCCAAAATTTTAATGTCATTAAAAAAATAGATCGCTACCTTAGCGATCCCCTAATATCGGACTCATGAATATGGAAAGAAGTAAATATAGATACACATG
>JBBPFP010000076.1:3807642-3819298 GCA_037974795.1 Kaempferia galanga
CGATGCTCTGGGTTGAGGCGAGTGAGCACGTGAAAAGCACGTGACGTGCCTTTTTATACCTTTGTTGCGGACCAGGGAGGGACCAGGGGGACGGGACCAGAGGATGTGAACTGATCCTGAGTGCGCCTTTTGGTAAAAACCCGTAGATCTAACTATCGAGATTTTGGAATATCCGGACATATACTTCGAGAAATGTTTCATACATGTTTATTATCGGGCGTGATAAGATCAAGTTGGTTAGGGAATAAATTCTATTTCTTAAATTTAGAAAATTATTATTTATAAAATGTATATTTAGAAAAAAATATAGTAACTGATATAAAGGTATTTTTTTATTAAAAATATAAAATCTAAAGTAAAAGTTTAATTTAAAATAATTGATGTGGATGTACGTTTATAAAATTATGAGGTATAAAGTAAATTATAATTGTAATTAGAATAATTAAAAATATTCTTTGAATTTCTGTTTCGGAATGTCATTCTTGACTTGATTTTAATGTCTTCATCAAGTTTTGTACTGCGTTAATAGAGCAGATAAATTACAGATATTACTAGTCATAGATATAAATAGCTAAGATAGGTAATTACGTTCAAATGTATTGAATTTTGATCCCATAATTTAAAATACAGTAACATCCTGTGTTTTTTTTATTTATTCTAGTGAATTAGTAGGTTTGAAGAATTATCTAAAATAATAATTGTTGTTCGAGACATTCACTGTCCTCTGTTCTCTTCTATCGTTCGGACTTCAGAGCGGTGCGCTCTTCCTCGTGATATTCATTCCACTGTGCCGGTGCCGCCCTTTGTCTCCTTCCCACTCTGTCCGCCCCAAACCCTAACTGTAGTAACTACCTTCGATCCGCCATGGCCCGTAGAAATCGTGGGTTCCTCTGGGTGGTTCTCGAGTGAGATCAGTGGATTCTTTCGTCCATCCGGTCGACGTCGGCGTTGGCGGTGGATCCTTGGGGTACGCTTGATTCTTCTAATTCGTCTCTGTATCGTACAATCCGACTGATACCGGGGGCAGCTTACTATTTCTCACAGAGCGATTTATTCCAGAAACGTTTCCTCTGTCCCTTCCGTTACTACATGATTAGAAGACAATACATGTGGTTGATCGAGACTGTTTTTTTTTCAGCCATTATCGTTTTTTTCCCCCGTTTTTTTTCAGTTATTGGCATGTTCGATGCGTTCTAGGGATTGATCTCTTTCAAAAAACAGATCAGATTGGTTTTCACCTAATGAAATAAATGAGGAATACAGCTACTGTGTTTTGTGTCTTTTTTTCTTCAAGTAATTTGGATTAAGCTTGCTGAGTTTTTATCTTGTCATTTCCCGAGCTATAGTTGGACTTGTATAGATAAAAGCTTGAAGGCTTCCTTTTGCTTTTACGATCAGTTCTTGTGGATGCATTAGTTCCGTTCCTTTGGTCGTTACATGCGTCATGTTCATATACTTCAATTTGGAATAAAAAAAATGCTTGCATCTCAACATGTCTGAAAACAACGATTCTAAATCTAGTGGTTGGTTATTGGAATTTCTTATATTTTGGATATGGATGCCCACCCTGCGATTTAATGAATGCAAAAACATAAACTTGAGTTTGAACAATCATCTGCAGATGACATTTGGTTTGTTTTCTGAACTGCGATTGAAAGACACTCTTTTTTGCCATTAATATTCTTGTTCTTTCCGGCAGGATTTTAGGAAGGCATCAGTCGGGTTCTTTACTTCAAATAATGAATACAGGCAAAAGGCAGACTCTCATTCTGCTGTATTTACATTGTATGGCTCTTTGACAGATGGTTAGTTTTTTTATATCCAGCCCCATTGAGGTAGATTCTTAGCCCCAATTCGCTCATTGCCTAGCAAATGGGTTCAACAAGTGGTACTTCTGAGATTATTGAATCAAATGAAGCTCTAAATTTGGAAAGTTACTTTGGTGGATCTAAGACATTACGTATGAAACTAAAATCAAACGTGCAAGATGGTAAGTGCCAGGATTTGGAAGACAACCTTGATGAACTTTTGAGGGCAATTTATCTCAGGACTTCACCCAGGGTTCTTGGGCCTTCTAGTCAGCCAGGGGTTGATTCCGTGCGGAAGAATGACACCAAGAAGCCAGTCAAAGTAGGAGTATGTAGGGCATCTGGAATAGGGATATCAGAATCTGTCACCTTAAAACAAGCTTTGAGAAAGTTATCCATCATACATGCATCAAAGATGGCTGCTATGAAGAAATCTTCAAGACCAATTAGATTCTCTGGGACTCCTACAATTAAGAGGCTCTGTGCATCTGTAATGATTCCATCAAGTAACTTAAGTGAAGAAAAGAGAAGTTTAGTTGAAATATCCATCATGCCCGAGAAAGTTTCAGCAGATTTCTCAAAAACGACAACTGAATTTGATCAAGAGAAAAATACAGAAATGTCTAATGAGAATTCTGTTTCATCTCTCTCTGCTGTTCCTACTCCGAAGTTAACTAATATCAGGATCCAAGACGTCATTAAACCCACACTTGAAGAATCATGTGAATGTCATTTAGCTACAATTAAGATGAAAAAGGACATAGCTAGCTCAAAGGCAGTTGCTGCTACAAGCAACACTAAAGTAAACCCACATTTAAACAAACCAGTGCATAGGAACAATAATCTCAAAAAGAAGGGAACATCCAAGGCATCATCAGCTGCCACTGTTTCCACCACACATGCCGAAGTCAACAGAATTGGTAGAACTCTGTTCATTTCTAGACAATCTCAGTCTAAGGAGTCTGCCATGCCTTCATGTACTATTCCTACAACCAAATCTTGTCTTCTTAAGGAACAACTCACAACTGCATGTAGTATACCTCTGACAAAATCATGTTATCACAAGGAACTTGTCACTCCTGCACCTGCCGCAGTTAGTGCAGAAAGCAAAATACTATTGAGCCCCAATATCCACAGAAGCATCAGGGCAATAAGTGTAAATTCAAGTGAATTTTCTAGATCAAGAGAAGAGGGTGAGTGTTATCACAGTTCAAAAAGCAGTATTGGTGATTATAGTAACAGCACTAGCATCAGGGCAGCGAGCCACCAGAGCAATGCTAGCTGGAAAGGATGCCGGCCTCACAGGTCAAAGGATGAGAAATGGATAGCAATCCAACGCTTAATTCAACAAAGAAGACTTAAATAACTTTAAGCTTCTAAAAAAACTTGGTTGTGGAGATATAGGGACTGTCTATCTTGCAGGGATGATTGGTTCAGAATGCTCATTTGCACTAAATATGATGGACATTGAATTTCTGATTAGCAGTAAAAAACTGATGAAGCACAAACAGGAAGAGAGATATTGCAAATGCTAGATCATCCCTTCCTTCCAACTCTCTATGCTTATTTTACAACTGATAACCTTTCTCATTTAGTAATGGAGTACTGCCCAGGTGGTAACTTGCATGTTCTTCGACAAAAGCAACTTGGCAGGAGCTTTAGCGAGCCAGCTGCCAGGTATATCATCAAATTAATCTGCTGCTTTTACTACTAGAGTTTAAAGTGTTCATTTCAGAACAATTTGTCCTGTTAATCTATCTTTTGAGTTGCATTATATCCCTGGTGCTTAAATGTTATTTTTGTTCTAACGTGTTGTTACTGGAGTAACAAGTAAATATGGTCTATTTGGGAATTTAAAGACTTAATATGACAAACACATGCAATTTTTGTAGCCTGACATGAATTCGATATGGGCTCACTGATTCACATTTACTTTTTACCCAATACTGAATTTTATACTACTATAAATTTCCGTACAACCATGATGAGTCTCCACACTGATACTAAGATGCCTAGGCGATTGAAGAAATTTAGGTCGATTACATTTCTTTAGAGCAGGTATGTTGCTTAATGCTAGAGAAGTAGGATTTTGGTATAAATTTTCATTTAGCAGAGGGGCACTACAATCATACAACTCAAAAAGTAGTTCTCTTTATTTTGACTACTCATTTTTAATCCTATTAATAATATTTTTATTATCTCCTTGCTGTATAATGGATTCAAAGATACCTAAAAGGCTAAAGCACTTAGAGGGATTTCATGTTCATTCATCCTATTTTTTTTCTTGTTACTGAAATTTCATTTCATTTCATATATTTAATTTATGGCCTACATATCTAATAATCTTTAGCTTCTAAAGTCCAATTTTTATTTTATCTACCTACAATCTCTTCGATTAGCATGTATCATCCACAAAAGACGTACAACAAAGGAGTTTTCTCAAATATGATTGATTAAACCTACAGCTTTAGGAAAATTTTTTGTTTGGCTTTTAGTAGCTCTAACACTGGTAGCAATTTTCCCATATCGCACACTAATTCTTTGTTATAACCTATGCAGGTTTTATGTCGCAGAAGTCCTTCTTGTATTGGAATATCTACGGTAAAAAGATGATTATATTTATCTTAGGTGTCTCTTACCGTGCGTCACTAGGTTATGTGAAGGAAGCTAAATTACGGAGTTAGCTTATAGTTAACTGTCTAGAGGTTTTTTTTTTCGCTGAGGGCATGTGTCTGTCAGGAAGTGATCCATTGTCCCATTATAGCAAAGCTGTCCTCCTCTAATTAATTGAGCATCCTGTGGAAACTTGTCTTGGAATATCTACTGAATATGCTGGGCATCATGCCCTCTGATTTTGACTTGTCTCCGATGTTCAGCCAGCTCCACCCTTCTCAGATCACCCAAACGCCGTCCAGAAGCTCTGTGTCTTCAATCACCATGGGATCGAGTTTCCCGCTTCGCATGCATTCGTTGTCATCTTCAGTAGAGAAAACAAGGAAGCAGAAATTTGAAGCCTGTGCGCAGGTCAGAATTCTCCCCCAGCTCGTGGAGTATCTCTAGTCTGTAACCCTGTATCCTTGTAAATGTAGGTTTTGTTTTCATTCCTTGTTAATTAATATAATTATAACAGCAAAATTAGAAGAGATATTTTTTTAAATAACAAAATCTAAAGGTTAAAAATTGCATGGTTTAAAAAAAATTATAAAGAGACTCCAAATTAAATTTTAATTGTATATGTATATATATATTCAAAGTAAATTTTGAAGCCATATTTTTTGAGATTTCTATTAATTTTTGAAGGGCTAAAATACCTTTAATCCCTCTTCTTTTCTATTTAATAGTATATTTTGTCTTTTGTATTTTAAAAAAATAATATTTAACTCTTTTTAGCATAAAGAGAATTGTACCTTTATTTTTTTTTATAATTTTTTAATAATAATTTTAAAAATATATATATTGAATTGTATATTATATTTTTAATAAAATTCACATAAAATTCATATACGTATTTCCATAAATAGTAATTTAAGAATAAGATAACTAATTAAAAATTTGTTTTATTATTCTCACTAAATTAAAAAAGAAATATAATTTTAAATTGATGAATTAAAATCATTTTTATTTTATTTTATATTATATTTAACGATAAAGAGAAGATTTTTAATAATAAATTTTGTTTAATTTTTATTTGATTTTGATTTATTAATTTAGAATTTTATTTTTTTTAATAAATTTATTAAAGGATATAATAGTTAATTTAACATATTTTTAAAAATTATTATGAAAAGGTTAAAAAGTATCTTTTAATAAATTTTTTATATGACTTTTGGTTAATGGGAAATTAAATATTGTTTTTTAAATATAGAGGTAAAATATTCTTTAAAACCTTTTGAAATGGAGTTGACGCCAATGAAATATTAAAATATTGACTGGTAATGAAGTTGGACTCTGTTTTTTTTTCCTTTCTTTTAGACAATTAATTCTCTTCTCGCTTCTAGGGCTCTAATTTCTGAATAAGAGATTAGGCGACTCAAATCCATGGCTTCCGCCGGTTCGGACGGCGATGTAGTCGTCCTCGAGCTGATTGATCCCTCCGCCTTTGAGGATGAGCTTGTAGCTCGAGAGGATCTCGCATCTATTTCAACTTTGGATATCGATTCTTGGAATCTTGATCTAATTCTCCTATCGCCGGCTATAAAAATTCTAGCGGCTCGAAGTAGGCAAGTTTGCTTTACCGATGAGTTCTTTGGTAAAGAATTCTTCTTGTTCCAGCAGTACATGTTGGCTGTTGCCTCAAATGTCTTTCTGGGATTCCTTGCAGGCTTGTGGAAGAGTCCGCCTATTTCCGTAGCCTTTTCTGTGGAAGCTTCAGGTTACATTCTCTGTTGAAAAGGAATTGCGTTTTCTTTTTCTTTTTGCAGTGAAATTTTGAATCTTCCTGATTCTTGGCTTTTGAGCTAGCATTTTTTCTTGTCAGTTTCTTTTTAATGGAGTTCTTGTCATGTTTCACGATTTGTTGTACAATTAGACAGCAGAGAAGAGTGTTTAATGGTTATGCCAATTGGTCTCATAATGTTCTATGACTTCTGAAAATTTTATCTGTATTATTGAACTTGCTATGTTAAGGCTTATCTTCAGCAATCATTGACCATTGCATTAGATGCTTTGAAAATTTTGATGGCCCAGTTGTAGAACTTAGGCAAGACGTAGTAATTATGCTAATTTAGGATTTTTTTTGGCTCAATTATATACCTTGATTGTGCATATTATGACATTGTACCTCTCATCCTTAATTATAATAATTTACAATTTTTTTGTTCAATTATTTATTCCATGGTCCTGCATATTATCACATTTTACTTTCATCCTTGCAGTGAATCAAGGCTTACACAGGTATCCATACAGTGGAACTTTGAAGGGTTCCTCACCTTCTTGCAGTTTATACATGGCTCCCAGCTACATATAACATCCAACGATTTTCTTCAAATTCTGGAGGCATGTTTACATACTTCTTGTGGATCAGAAAATTTTCATTCAAATACTGAAAAGGCTGGTTATTCATTTGCTGTATTCATCATTTTCGATATCTGGAGGAAACATACCATTAACTCCTTAAAACTCGAGCTTTAATGATCCATGAAGGTTTGTAGGTTCCATTCGAGCATTTGAAATATAATACTCTAATTATTGTCCTCTTGTTTATCTAGACTTCTCTATATTTCGGTGTTGAGAGGCTTCTGGTAGAATGTGAGTCATGGTTTCATAAGATGACATATGCAAAAGGACTACAAATTCCCCTGAATTTAGTAATTGAAGTCTGGAATTTTGGCTTAGAGCATGGTGAGTGTTGAATTGTATAATTTTGTGCATAAACGATGACATCTAAACATTCCACGAAATTATGATGCTAACATGTGCAAATGCTCAAATGATCTTAATGTAAATTTTGACTGATCTGCATTTTCAGGTGTTAGATTTGTTCCAGAACTCTGCAAGGGTTATCTTGCTAGGAACTTTGTAGGTACAAGATGTGTTTAACCATGCTTTTATCTTGGTTTATTCTTTCTTGTGTTATTTGTATGTTCTACTTAACTGCATATAATCAATGTTTCAAAAACTAGACCGGTGATCAAACTGTTAAGATTATCTGGTCATTGATTCAACCAATCAAACCCGTCCAATTGGTTAACTTGAGAAATAACAACGTAGCCCTAATTTAGAGTTAGTATTTATAAATAATTTTGTATTAGTTTGCTAAATATATTAAAAATAATAACAAATCTACTAGTTCAATTGTCAACTTGAAAAATAACGTGATGATATAATTTATTCTGTAACAAATATTTTAATTAAGGATAAATTCTATGGATATAATATTTTTAGTAATGAATTATTAAGAATTTTATAAAATTTATATGTAATATAATCAAAAAATTCAAAAGAAAGCACAAACTTGTATTAGGGTAGATTCAAACCCATGCAGTTTTGAAAAATGGTCAAACATCTAATCATGAGGCTAATGACCCAATTTATTATATTTGTGTTGATTGCCAGTTTATAATGGTTTTTACCATTCATATAACTTGTATTTTTCTTTCCAACCAGACCAGATTTATGGCTGGGTTTTAGTTAACCAGTTGATCCATCCGGTCTGATTTTAAAAACATAGTATATAATTAACCAAAACATAGTATATAATTAACCATTTCATAGATATGTTTTCCTTGGAGATTTTGGAGACTGCTTATTTAATTCTTGTATATTGTTGGACAACAGTCTAATACTGATTTTTCATGTCTTACTGTTGCACCCAGTTTTCCATACTTTAATTTTGTTTTTAAATAGCTGATAGCCTACTACTATTAAACTCCCAGCATTCCTGTCTCTTCAAGTTGAATTATAGATACAATAGTTTTATTAAAGCAGCGATCAACTTAATGATATTGGAAGATCATAAAATTTTTCCAATGTCTCATTTCCAGGTCCCAATAAGTATAGGAGGAAGTCGCACCAAATACATATTATTTGTATCAACCTTTTCCAGTGTTTCATTTTGTCCTTTCAAGTGAATTTGACAATGTTCCAGTATAGGCTTTTAATTTGATTGGTAACATTGATGAAGCTACTATGAAGTATGAACCCTATAAACTTAGTAGAGGAGAGCAGATTAATAAAATAATCTTAAATCTGTGTAGTTTGAGATTCAGAAGTGAAGGGTATCATTTTGTCTACTAATAATGGGCAAATTGGCTAGACGGGTATTGAACTGTCAATATAAGAAAAGGATCGTTTAATATTTTGCATTTAGGTTTATATATTGTTCCAATACTAATTAAAAATTTGACTTTTGTGATAATAAATAATTGACAACTATCATAAGGGAACTGATTAGGAGAGCCAACCTAGGCCTTAGCACACTTGGAGCTAACATTAATGGTTCCATTATAAAAAAAGTGCATATTAATAACAAAATGATTTTGTCACTAAAAGTTAATAATTTGTCACTCTAAGCTTCGGTTACTTTGGAGGCAATAATTTTGGTACTAGATTAGTTGATCTAAGTCTCATAGTTAAAACTATTAGTAATAGTAAATTAATTGATCCATCATTAATTGTGACTCTAGTGACAACTTTGTTTTCATTATTAATTGACAATCTATTTTAAAATATCACCACTAAATGCTGCATTTGTGATAAAATTTTATTGATATTTCATCCATTATCTTAAAGCATGTAATAGATAATTCCTTATTTTGTTTGGTTTGAATTTGAACATGTTTCTTATTTTATTTTCTTCCAAAAATATGTCTGTTAATTGGTTAGTTCGTGAATCATGATAAAGAGTAATCTGGATTTTTTTTAGGCATGGATTACATCATGGAGCTCATTTCCTGATATTCCTTATGATCTATTACATTCCTGTATTGAACATCCTCTGCTGACTTTGGATAGGTTGGTTATTTGTCTTCTATAGATTGAGTTGTGAAACTAGATGAACTAATTTCTAGTTGCCACTTATATTTAGTGAGAGGCAACTATGCGAGACATTACTAAACTGGATTACTACAAACAGAACATCCTGGAAAGGCTCATCAAGTAATTATCACTTCGACATTCTTAAGAAGGTAAAAGATTTAAGTTTCCTTTACATATAATGGAAAAGAAATCTGCTATCGCCAAAGTTTCAGAAATTCTTTACTGGATGCAGATGCTTCTATTTTTGTAACATATGATTCATAATAGTTGACAAGTTAAATTGTTTGTGAAGGAGCTGCTTTCTTCTTTTGCTAAATGATCTTATCTCTTTCCTGACCAGGTGAAGATCTGCCTTTTACCATTAGAGTTCATTGCAGGTAGTTCTTAACTTGGTTTAACTGTTGTGAAAGTAGGTTTTCTGATTTTGTTCGAACTGTCATTTAGAACTAGCTTCGGTGGTGTTCCTTTGAGGTGTGTTCCTGTAGGTTTGGGAAAAGACTTATCACAGCTTGGTGTAGAAGGCATTGGTACTTTTCTCAATCTGTTGAATGATTGCTCCTCAAGCATACTTCGTGCTGTTGAAGGTGATGAGTTGAATGATTTGAGAATTCGAGTGACGGAATATACTGAGGTTATTATTCTGTTATTTATTTTTTAGTTATCAGTTGCTTCTTTTGCTGAGATTATCATTTCTTTTTTAATAGATTAAAAGATGTTTTTTCTTGTTGATCTTTCTTCAAGAATCTGACTTTAAAAACAATTTATGTTTCTATGCTTGTTTGGGCAGTCCAAATAGGTAATTGTATGCCTGCTTGAAGCCAATTTGCTTGCTGATTTAAAATTCACATAACAACCTGTCATTTTGTTGGAATCTGTTATTTTAATGGAAAGGATGAAGAAAAAATGGATTTTTTTTTGTCAAGAAGTAAGAAATTTGAAATTGTTTTTTCATCCTCAATAGACTATTTAAGGGCCTGTTTACCCTTAAGGATGAAAAGTGGACGGAAAGGGATCCATATAGGAATCTTTGGAGGGAGGCGATGATGAGGAATCAACACCCATTCAATTCAAATCTGTTTAACTAGTGAAAGGAGCAAAAACAAAAAAAAAGGAAAGGAGAAACAAATTTAAAATAACCTCGTTCTCTGTCTTCTGTCTTCTCTGCACTGATTTAGGACAACACCACTCCATTCTAATTGCCTCCTTGATAAAGAGGAATGAGTTGCTGTTGATCTCTTGATCGTTTCTTCTCCCAATTTAAATCCCGATGTTCTTCAGCTGCACCTGCATCTTCTTCTCAATATAACTTGTTTGCAGCAGGAGCTCTTTGCCAAATCACTGCAGTCGCCTTCGGGAGGATGTGACACACTTGTAATTCTGCCAGCTCGTCTCCTCAATGATACTAGTAACCTCAAAGATCCAATATGGGGATGACTTATGTTGTCCTTTATGGCTCTCTTTCAATGTCCATCACCTCATCACCAAGTTGCTCTACCCTAACTGTCTAACATGAGGCTCTCTATGGAGCCGTTGGTAGCGATGCCTGAAGATGACCATTCACCTAACACTTGCATTGTTGTATTCAACTTTCATCATCTGCATGCCTCACTACTTGGGGTAAAAATAAGATTTCAAGTGGAATTAGTGGAAGACTTTGGCTTCTACCTATTTTGGGGTGGTTGGATTTTGGAGAAAAAAATCAAATATGCAGAATGAAATTGATGCCCTTCCCTCCTGAATTTTTGTGTAGGTAAATAGTGGATGGAAGCCCATTCTTACCTTGACCTTGTGCCCATCTATTGAAGTAATTCCATCTTTCAGAGTAACAAGGTTTAGTTCTACATCCCTATCATGACAAATTGAGTACATTTAGAAATTTTGGATGCAACAGGTGAAATAGTTTGTTCTAGCTATAATTTTGATACTCCACCTATTTCATAAAGTATTGAACCTAGTTTAGCAGTGATATCCAATATTCAACGATCCCTTCCCTAAACTCATGTTTCTGCAAATCTTATCAAAGGGTTTGCGCCAATTTTTTGTTTTCTTTGAAAAAATGTTATAAATAAGACAAATCTTCAAATAGCTCATTGTGGCTTCAGAAAATCCAATAGCTACTATCTTTCTTATACTACTACAACAACGACCAAGTCTTATCCCACTAGGTGGGATTACTATATGGATCCTTTTACATCATTGAGCTCTATCTCATATTATATCATTATCTATACTTAAATATATTTTATTTTGTTTTATTGTTGTTAACCAAGTCTTTTTTGGTCTTCCTCTTCCTCATTTGATATGTGTGTTTGTCATAGTTTCACATCGCCTGACTGGAGCATTTATTGGACGCCTAAGTACATGCCCATACC
>JBBPFP010000076.1:3833220-3844701 GCA_037974795.1 Kaempferia galanga
GGGCAAGAGACTTTGATTATATAAAATCCACATTTGGTTATACATTCTTGTTGAATTGGTGCCATCTCATAGAACAGCAAGAAGCAAGCTTGTTTAGCCCTATTGACAATAGAAGTTGAGTATGTGGCATGTGTCTTAGTAAACATGTTCGCAGGTTGAAATTGGTCTACTGACAATCATCTCTATTTATTAATTACAAATAGAGGTAAGCCCATTATTTATGGGATAACTAATGCAGCTATGAATGGAGACATATTTGTAAGTTGAGGTCACCTTGATTGTTATATCAAGATGAGATTTATGAATTTATAATGATAGGAGTAAATGTACCTACCATTTATTAAAATTGCTGGAGGCCAAATTTGAATTCAGGATTAGATATTGAAAATGTCCAAATCAAAAATCTGTACCACGTTGAAATTGAGAAAAATAGGCATTCTTTATTAGTAAAGAGAAAAACATCGTAGCGTGTGATTCATACCACATGTGCTATCGCGACAATAAGGGTAGTAAGAGAATAGATCCCTTTAAAATTATAAGTTAATTTCAATTTTATCCTAAGTAGCTATTTAGCTATCTACTTGAGTTTAATTAGTGTACGCGACTTTATCATGTATCCTATTGATTATGGATGATTCGGTCTATGAAGCATAACTAGAAAAAAGACGGATTAGAAGTGCATAAAATGTAATTGTGAATAATTGTATTAAATGAAGATATTAACCATGCTCTCGACGTAATATCATTATGAGAAATTATAGATGTTTATGTTGATGTAAATGGTTAATTTGGAGTAAAGGCAAGATCTTGTTGCCTCTAATTCGTTCTATAGAGCAACTTAATTAAGCGTAACAACTTTTTTAACATTAATTGTTTAGTATGCTTATTGTCGCACGAACCATTTTTCCTTAAGTATGAATTTGATCTTTGTGACTTGATTTTTATTTAGTATTGATTGTTTGACTTGGACGAATGAGAGATATTGATAATTTATGCACTTAGTGCAGTTTCTGCACGAAGGGCAGTCATGAGTCCAAGCAACAAAAGGGAGAGGGGGTGGTGTGATTGTTGTGTGCATTTTCTCCATGGTGAACCTTCCGTGCGACTCTCCAAAGAACATATAAGCAAAAGAGGAATTTAATTTATGAACCTAGAAATGGGGATTCGATCTTCGTGATTTCTCTTCCGACAACAATTAAGAAGAACAAGATCGACCACCAATCACTGTAAGTGTTTAATTTGATCTCGTATTTCATATATTAAAATCTATACCCAGTTTAATCACTTCCAAAATTAATCAATTTAAAAAATTAAATACTTATATTAGTATAAATAAATAAATTCTTATCGGACTGGACGACTAAAAAGGAATAAAATAAAGTTTTATTTCTCAAAGAATAAGAGAGGGATAATTATTCCAAAACAGATGGTGTGTAAAGACAATAAAAACATCATGCTAAATTAAGATGACTACTCAAATTAATAAACTCAATGACACTCTTTTTTTAAAAACAAATCAATGCTATTTTTCATATAAAAAAAGTCAATGACATCTTAGTATATTTTTCCATATAAAAATATCTGTATTCTAATGGTATTTTAACAATTAAGAACAACTGCTATACTGTGTTAAAATAAACTAATTCAACTCGATGAAAAATATTATACTTAATGATACTTTTATATAAAAAAATTCTTTTCTAACTTAATTAAAATTACTTAAACCTATCAAAATGACTTAAAAAAATTAAAATCACTATAAAATTATTGCAACAGTCATTTAGTGGTGCTTACAACCATATTAAAGTTATCAAATGATTGTATAGCCACTATGTATAGTAGCTATTAATTTGTTACTATAAAATATGTAGTTAGTTGACACATGATAGTATTGCTATCATAAAGTCGGGAATCTGAAGGTCAAATACCGACTAATAGCCAATTTTGGGTAACTTGATAAAGTATTTTTTTTATTTAAACTGTTTATGTATATTTTTGATCAAGTTGAACTAAAAATAATAATTTAAAACTCGTTGCAACAGCTATGCACTTATTACACATTATAGCATTTACTCCTAGCTGTTACAAGAACATTGAAATAAAAAATTTGTTATAAAGAAACATGCTAGTGTTGAACTCAAAAAAGTAATTTACTCTAACCGTTATAGTAACTACAATACAATTGTTACATGTTACAGTAATTACTGCTGCGCTACAATAACATTGGAATTTTTTTATATATAAAGAAATATGCTGAAGTGCCCTTTCAATTTTTAATAAATACCATTTTAATAATTCTAATAATCAGCCCTATCAATTTTTACATTAACATCCACATATTATTATTATTCCATATTCATTAGAATTGTCAACTGTTCCATCAAGATCAATACTCAAAAGGAGGTTACTATTGTTTCTCACTAATTGGAAAAATACCTCAATTTACAAATACAATTGATTTGAGAGAGAATAATGTAAATTAAGTATTTATTTTTCAAAAAAAATAAAGATTTTATAAATGTTCAGATATATATCTTTTTATTCAGGAGAATAAATCAATTTGGTAGTTTGTAATTGAGCAGTTGTGAAGATAGAATAACGAAATTATTGTCATTTTAGGTATAAAATTATTTCATTTCTCTAGAATCTTTTCTTTTCTTTTACATTTGGTTTTAGTTGACCTTTTACATTTGGTTTCTTTTTTTTATATTATTATTATTATTATTATTATTATTATTATTATTTACTTTATAAATTTCCCTTGTGAGATTTGTTCTATGTATGACACTTTCTATAACTTTATATTCTTTCTACTGCATCAGATGTCCATGGAATAGGGGAAGAAATATCAATAGTGATTAAAAACTTTAAAATAAGATATAACAACTGAAAACCATTAAACCCCTTCTTTAATACTTGATGCATACTCTACTAAGAGATTCTTATTTTTCTTGATGAATAAAAATTATGGTGTAAAGAATTAATTTATAGCTACGGAAATTAGGAATTGCCTCCTTACCTCGCCAAAAGCACAGCTGTATTTCTTGAGTTGTTAAACCTATCAATTGCAAACAAAATCTGTTGTCAGTTGCTTCCTTTGGAGCAAATGTTTTCCATATTGTATGCAATTTAGAGTATTAGTACGCTTCTACGTACCCTTAAATATTGTTGTTACTGAGGTACCAAAATAAACTGTCCTCCTTGGAAGACTCCATAACCATTCTCTAGGAACATCAATTGGATGACAACTACTATCATGATCTGCAAATACCTGTGTTGGACAATTGTTCTTAATTAGGGTACAGACAAATAAAGGTACGCTGGCAAAAGGTATAATTCTACATGTCTACTATATTGACTAAACAGCCAAAGTGCACTGATTCTACAAAACAATGCTTTCCTCACCTCGTTGACTTGAAAATAGGTGCCATTGAGTGGAAAACTTCCTCGCATTGCTGTTCGACATGGGATCTGTTCATGATAATGTTTTTTCAAGTTCCACATCTTGCTGCACAAGTTCATTATTTTTCTTGTTTTGAATTGGTATTCACTGCTAACTTCAAATGATTCACTTTGTCAAGAGGAGAACAAGAGAGGACAAGTAGACAATACCAAAATCGTGCCTCGAACAGTTTGTGCTTCTGCTTCTTGTTTACTATTGCAGGCAAAGCAAGTGGGTTTGTTGCACAATTTACCTGATTCCTGGGAGTTGCAGAGTGCCTCTGGTGGTTCAATGGATTGTGGCGTCTCACCTGTTTCATGTTCATGCAGATGTCAATAATGTTAACTATTAGGTAACATCAACGAGTCGAGCTTCTTGCCTGGAGTCCATATAGCCAGCAGATATGATGAAGGATCATCAGATTCTCTTCGGTCCAACTGTTAACAATTGAAAATATAAATTAACGGCGGACATTCATAAAAATAACGTTCGTGGTTTAAATAGAACTCACTCCTTTCAATAAAGTATGTGAATCTGGAAGCTCGTATCTGCAATAAGAAAACAAGCAGGTGTTGTGTCACAAACCCTTAAATATTCATTCATAAAAGTATATCAGTTATGATTAGACTTTAAATGACACTTGTTATATGGAGCGCTAACATACACATGATGCTCTGTTCGCAGCCGACTCATATTCTTGAGCTTCGGTGTTGGAATAGAAGCAGCTTCTGGACTTACTACCACTAATGCTTTTGATGCATCATCTTGCATATAGTCATGCAAGTAGTTGTTGAACTCTTCAAAGTTTAGATTAATAGTAGGGATTTCATCAGGATTTTCACAAAACATATCCTCTATTGCACTTTCTTCTGTTTCTATGTGCTCTGGTGTTGATGGCTCTTCAACAATTGGCTCACAGTTATTGCAATTAATTGTTTCTTTCAGGTCTTGGTTGAACTCAATTTGTGGTACATGCATTGGTTGTAAATTGGATTTACAATTTTCATAGGAAGGAGACCTTGTGGAAATCGTCAAGCTTTTATCTTCTGGCCCAGGAAGTGCTAGTCTTGCACTGCATCATTCATCACATAAATTAGATAATTACAAATTAAATGCTCGCCAGTTCTTCCAATATTTGGCACATAAAAATATCAGAAGAAAATTTTATTGGAAAGTTACTTGAAATTTTAGTTCCTACTTCCAACTCATATCATTCACTTCCATTTCATGACATTAAATAACTCGATGCGTATACTTGTGTCAGACAAAACCGCTTGATGTGAGAACATTGGGACTGATGATAACTTATTTTCTGCTATCAATAAATATTTTAATTGTCAAACTTCTGATGGGACTCAGTTGGAATCCACAGTTCAACATCTTTAACAAGCTAATACTAACCTGGCGAATGCACTTGCAAAATGTTTGCATTCACCCCTCATTGGACATGCATTACAGTTCGGTTTGTTTTTTGTGCAGAAAACCTGAATCAAATGGTTAAACATGCATTTATTATAAAGAAAAATCTCCATATCAATCATACCTTTCCAAAGGTAATCATTTGATAGTGTAGTTCATATCTGCAAAATAAAAGTTATAACATGTGAAGCATAGGCACCAGTGTCCTGCATTAGTACGTTTTCAAAGAAACACCCATGTTAGGAGTCTTCTATTGCTTACAAAGTTCGCTGATCAAGCTTACATAGCCGAGGCCAAAGATACTTTTGAATGCTGTCCTGGACCGGATACCTGTAAATATATGAATGAGCAATACAAATTTTTTATACAAGAATTAGTTGCTCCCTGCTAATAAAATACATACATCTCTAGCAAATGCAACTGCAGGGACTCAGGCAGCGGATGCAAAGGAACCCATCCCAGCCTTACGCATATCCGGCCAACATTAGTATCAACCTTGTTTTATCATGTCAATAATCAGCCACTCATAGATCAATAAGATTTCTTTGAAGCAGTAGATTAAGAATCACAACTTACAGGAAAGGCTACATGTTGGAGTGTTAAAAGGCGTACACATTCAACACTTTTAAGTCCCAATCCATATATGCTTAAGAGAAAATTCCTGTATATAAAAATGATTTTATCTCTCTTAATCTCCATTCAAATGATATGAGTAAAGGAACTATAACCCGTCAAATGGCTCATGCTTTTTCTTAACTACTGGGAATGTACTTTCCCAAAACATAATAATGAAATTTAATTACAAGAATTGATAAAAGAAACGGAAGATTGCTATTAATTCCCATAGTAAGCAATCTCATGTGTGTTTATCCTGCTCTATGGACTCCACATTGGCATTTAGAATTTTACATGTTCAAAATTTATATAAGTGCTCATGTTCCTCTCTTACATAAGTAGCAAGGTGTACAACAACAAATGTAGTTGTAAATTGTATCTTACTTTGCTTTATCTGGTTCAACATCCCTTAACCATTCAAGGTCAATGCTTCCATGATCATTCACTAGTTTATTGAGAAAATCCTGCATAAAAGGACATTAAACAATAGGTGACAAATATTTTTAAAACGTGCCCAATCAAGATCTATCAAAGAATTAGTATATGGTCCTAAATGCATCAGAATGCAACTAACAGAACAATGAATAGTAACAAAAATCCCAATATTCAGTTTCATACAACTTTATAATAACTTTATTTAGATTCCACGTCAAATTCATTGAGATTAAGGTAAAAAAACCCTTAACCATCTCAAATTCGTTGAGATAATTTTTCAGTGGTACACAAAAGTATAGTACTTGTAAGGATCAACGTAGCATTGACTAGATGGCTGGGGAGGGGGCAAATATCATTTGACCTGAAAACACAAATATTTTTCTCTTGCAATACCAAATGCTAAGAAGAGAAAATACATAGTATGAAACCCTCAGTTCCTACTCTATGGACCTATGAGCTCTTAAAGTAGTTATCCCTCGAAAAGCTCACTATTTTTCTCCTTATCAGCGGTGGAGAAACTTTGTACCTACAAAAGATTAATCAGAAAAACCGATAGCTGTGAATAAAAAGGATTAAATATTTAAAGGTGTAATTCTTAAGTTCTAAGCATTAAAGACTAATAAAATAAAATAAAATTTTTTGGAGCTTTAGAATGATTGAGAATTATGGTTGTGCTTTCTCTTTTAAGCTCCACTTTCCCCTGTTTATTGGCCTCTAAATCCATGCTTAGATAAGCTTCACCAAATGTTTTGTTAATGTCCACTGAAATGTAGATCATAGAATAATTATCTATAATTTGAAGCCTCCAACCAACTCATTGGTAAACTAGTCAACTGAAATCAATTTTAGTTTAGGAATTCACCAACTCAAACCTCATCAGTCAAGTCCGATAAATCCTCTTCAAATGGTCTAGACATCTCCAAATTTAATTGGGAATCCAGCTGAATGCCCAGTCGACTCAATCCCAACTGTCGTGAATGGATTTGTGTCATTCATTCTTTTCTAACAATTCACGACTACAACTTCTAGTCTTTTGTTCATCCATGATTGTAGATTATGAATAGTGTTTTACTCTTTCCCTCTAGAACCTATAAGTGTAGCCATGTTTAAGCCAATGACAATAGTATGACAATCAACTGTGTACTGGATAAGATTCTATTGGTGAGTAGTCTAGCTTGAGTCGACTCAACACACCAGTCAATTAAGATTAACTGCCAATTGACTAGATCATCAACTACTAAATCACTTTCCATGGTAGAGTTTTATGCCTATGTAAGAATCTACCTGAATCCTAAAGTAGAGGTCATTCAAATCTCATAACTCATTTAAGCATTTACCTTTGTAGCAGCCATTTTTTTTTTTTTTTGGTCAAATCATGAGTCCTTCATATGCACTAAGTTCTCGGATCATTTTTTTGTGTCATCCTTCACTCTTTTACCTGCGTAGTTCACCTCTTTCAATTGAGTTGTCACCTCAATGCGGCTCGTTATGTGGTCTCTCAAATATCTCATACCATCCTTGTCTAATTTCTAGTGAACCTTTGAGTCAATAAGTTACTCTAACTTCTCTGAACCACGTCGAATCACACGCTTTGCGAGCTTCGTCTATATCCTATTAAGTTCCTGCACAACTTAATACACATTAGGAACACCCACGCAAATCTAACCTAAACACTTTGTTCAACACATCAAAACGTTTTGGTCAAACACCGCTACATAAGACATGATTGCACTAATAGTTACTACGTGTAATTATATGGCTACAAGATCCTTAAACACGCACATGCAACTTTAAAGCATCATGAGCATGCCACCGGAATGGAATAAGAATCTTAGGAAATGGACCATAACTCTAGAATGCACAAGGGTTCTATGGTAAATATACCATCTTAGGATGATCTAGGCATAAAAACGACCATTAAATTATTAAGCTTAACTTTGATCCAACAAAAGCAAGACTTCAATAAGGGCAATAAAAAGGTTAGATTCAAATATGATAAAGTCTACTTCATCTTTATTACTTGGGATGTAAACAGAAAAAGATGAAAGTGCATGGATTCAAAAACACACAAATTTTTTATTTCTAAAGATGTTATATTTGATGAGGCTTACCACTCTTACCGAGCGATATAATGATGATGATAAAGCTAATAACTGTTCAACACTAGTGGTGAAATTGCTTATCTAAGGTGATTTTCCTGTAACTTTGGAATCATCCTCTTCACCTAGTGCTTCTTCCTCACTCGAGATGGTGCAAAATGACAGGGGGAGCAATCTTGAACTTCAGCACGGTATGTTTATTATTGAAGGATGAAAATGCTTTGAGAAAATCCAAAAGGCAAAGGGTTAAACTAGCTCATTATCAAGAAGCTGACTGAGTAAGCATTTGTCATTGGTGTTTGTTTTGACCCTTAGATGATTATAAGCCTACATTTTTTAAGGGCTAAAAGGTGTTAAAAAATGGAGGAGGTTGAGGAAATTAAGACTGTAGTTGAAAATGAGAATTAGACCTTGAGCCAAAGCCTAAGGGTGTAGATTGGTTACATTTAAAACGAAAGGCAGATGAAAGTATAAAGAAAGATTTGCTGAACAAGAATTCTCACAAAAATTATGGTGAATACTATGAGGAGACTTTTAGCTTCATTTTAGTCAGGTATTGTCAGGTATCGTCATCGATCCTCAAAGCAGATCTATGATCCAAAACTGAGTCAAGACACTCCTGTGCCAACAAAAATTAATCTAACATTGACATGACAGCAAAAAAAAAAAATGGTGCACCAGAATGCAACTATAGAATGGTAGACTAAAGATAAAACATGGCAAGAACTTGAAAATTTTGCTTCAACCATACTTGAATCCTCTTTGCTAGCTTGTTGTTCATTCCTCGAATTTTGATGGCTTCAGATATCTCCTTTACATCTGCTCGTCTTACTGCTTCCCAGTCCAATAAGTCCATTGTCTCTTCTTTTCTTTCTCTTCTAGTGTCACTTTGATTTATCTCTCTCCTCAATATATCCCAGTCACAGGGCTCCTTGCTATCTTTTTCAACTTTAACCAAGTTGTCTTCCAGTACACCTGCTGGTTCAGCTGAAACCATCTGTAAAATGCATAACTCATTTTTTAGGCTTAATTTGACATCATGAAACACCTTCGATGGATTTCTTTGTCCATTAGAAAGGTTTGAAACTTCTTGCTGATTGTGTAGTTGAGTCTTAGCTCTATCTGCTTTGTCAGCCTGGAGATTATCATATTCTTCTGGCTGAATTTCAACTTTATTGTCACCATTTAAATGTGAATGCATCCAGTAATTGGATTCACTAGTTGAGGCCTCTTTTTCCCTTTTCTGAAAGTCATTATGATGAGAAAATTGTTCACAAATTCTAACTTCAGACTCCAAGCTAGTTACTTTCTGTGAAGAAAGTGTGCCAATTTGTGCAAAAGAGCCACCTTCAAGCCTATCGTCACGAAGTAGCATTGCCTCTGGGTGGCCAGTATTCTCAGTTGTTGTGACTACGGAAAAATTAATTGCAGCATCAATTTGCTTCTCACCATTTGTAATGATCACCTTTTCTAAGTTGCATCTATCACTTTCTAAATTTACACTCATCGCATTCATCAATTCAGATGCTGAGAATTCACTGGAAGAAGATGGTTTGCAAGCAGTTGAAATGCCTAAATTGTCAAGCTCTGAACATGAGATTTTCCTTTCTGGGATTATATACTCCCCCCAATCATTTCCACCTTGAAATTTACCTTCTTTCATTATCTCTGCCACCTGTAAAAGCTCTAAGAATGAGGGTGAGTATCCCAAATTGGGCATGCTTCCAGTCATCAAATCGTCATCTTGGCAGATTGACCTTGAGTTTAGTTGGATCCCATTATTTATCTGAACTAGTTTTCCCGAGAAGTTTTCAGGTGAAACAACAGAATTAGGTGATGAAGCAATGTCATCAAATGACAATCTGTTATCGGCCTCTTCTAGATGTGTACTTCGTGTCAGTCTTGTTGCCATGCCTAAGTTATTGTTAGGTTCGTGCACAACAATCTGATTCCCGGAGATGTCTGCAATGTTGGCTTCAATTCCACTACAGAATGATTTGCTGTCGTAACCTTCATTTACACATATAGGGCCTTGAGAGATTAGGTCATGCAACTCTTTGCTCAACATCTGTTCTTGAAATTTCTTACAATAATCAGGGAATTTGATGCATTCCATTTGCATTTCCATATCTAGGTGACTCTTCACCACCTGAGCTACTTCATTATCTTCTTTATACTTTGATGGAAATGTTGCAGCAAGCGCCATGAAGGCAGAGCTGCGAAGATTAACAAACTGTTTGCACGCAAATGCCAGTGGAAAATCTATTCATATTGTCTTTATGTTATTCATGTTAATATTACCAAATATATCAACAAGAAAAAACTACCATAACTATCCAAAGTACTTGTCATACCTTGAAAGATGATCTGCAACATTTTGTGTGAGGAAAACACCAACAACTGAGTCAACCACTGATCCTTTCCACTGTGAAAAGCGTCTATCCCCTAGATAACACAGATTAATAGGAGAATTACTATTAAAGTAGAAAGCATGGTTCAGATTTGTGACCTGCTAAATTTTAGATAGGAAATTTTTCTTAGCTCTTCTAGTTTCATATATTTATTTACAAGGAAAAAAACTACCAAGAAGCCAAAATTTAATTGTATTCTTTTATTTGATTATTTTTTTCATCATTTTTAAGGTAGAATATACAGTTCCACCAAATGTATTCTTTTAACGTAATTCAGCCTTATTGGAATCAAATAACCAGCTTAACGTGAAGCAAATGTCAATTCATTCATAGTTAGCATAACATGACCGAATGTTAAAAGTCAAAAGTTCACACTTTTAATAGTGAGTTGAATCCAAACACATTCCTCATTTGGTTAGTTAACATGAAAGATTATTTTAACTAGTGTGACATGAATGAGCACCAACGAGTACAATTTGGCAAAACAAAACTTCTATGAACTACTAGAGAAAGTTTCCAAGGAAACTTAGAATAATGAGAGGAAGAATCTACAATTCACTGGCATAGGATGAGACTAATGAAAGAAAAATAACACAATAAAAAGGATTAACTAAACAACAAATGGATAAATCTGAAGAAATCATCATTAAGTGTAAAAAAATACCAAATTAAGCTTAAGATTCACACACTTTGTGATGTTAAGAAGTTAAGGAAGAATGTAGATCAACCAACTACAGCCTGCTTAGATAAGAGAGCTACCACATTCACGTAGGAGGACCAACCAAAAATGTTTTAAGCCCAAGTTAATGGTGTTCGTGCAATCGACCTCAGGTTAAGGTTGATCAAACTTGGGTTGACTCGAGCTTGGGTTTTGATGTTTGTCAATATGTGAGAGAGAAGCTAAGTAAAGGTCTCGGAAAAGTCCAAGTGGGTCACGGAGGACAGACACTTGGTGATCGGAAGACCAACGAGAAGTTGGCAAGGGCAAAGTCCAAGTGGTTCACGAAGGACGGACACTTGGTGATCGGAAGTCTAACGGGAAATTGGCAAGGGAAAATTC
>JBBPFP010000076.1:3871120-3884461 GCA_037974795.1 Kaempferia galanga
CATATAGATATAATGTTAATAAACTAATTTTTGTATTGATTGAAAAAATTTAAAAAGATTTCATTATAAATTTTAAAATATTATGATTTTTTTTAATAAAAGTTCCTCCAGAAAAATACATGCAAAAGAATACATTTTCTTCCTCTTTTACGAGTCTTTTTCTATTTCTATCTCCCTAAATCCTAATCTCTAAGAACACACTTTTACTCTTTCTCAAACTCTTCGCCCACACCGATAGCCACCATTCAGTGCCATCGTCTTCGCATCATTACATCGCGTCATTGCATCGTTGGTCATTGATATTATACAATAGTATACACATTTAAACTCTTCGATTTAGATAATTTTTTTTACTTGAATAAAGTTTTTTTTATACCGGGTCCTTTGAAGTCCAGGCTGACCCTCAACTAATCAAATTGTATTTGACCTAAAGCACAGTACAAGTTTGGTAGAAGAGGGAGCAAAACAAGGTGGCTTTATTTGGTAGAAATTTTATATTAATTTTAATTTGTTTATTAATTAATCAATTTTATTGACTATGAAAATTTAAAATAAATCCTAATATATTTTTATTCGCTACTCTCTCTCTCTTATTTGGTGGAATGTCTAAAGTTATCATATGCTTTTCATTTTTTATTTGATATTGTCCCACTAAATAAGTACGGCGACCTCCACTCACATCGACCTCCTCACTATTTATTTATTTATTTATTTACTGCGTTCTCTCTAGTTCTCCGGTCGTTGTAAGCTACCTCGTACCGCTTCGCCAGCTCTATAAATCGACTCCGCTCTCCTTCCCATTCTTCCTCCGCCCTCAATTCCGCAAAAAAATCCTCCAAAAAAAAACCCTGCCGATTTCCAGATCCTCCTTTGGAAAGAAGATATCTCTCTCCATCTTTCTATCTTTTCGAGTTTTGTGGCTTCCTCTTCCACCTTAAATCCACGCGTCTTGAGCCTCGAAGGGAGTCAAGGGGAGGGCGGGGAGCGGGATCGAGCGTGAGGAAGGCCACGGAGGCGCGCTGCATGTCAGATTGCAGTAGCAGCGAGGAGGGATACTACGGAGGATTCGGAGCGCTTGCCAACCCACTACAATGGCCGCAACTCAGGAAAAAGCGACGCCATGCTGCCCCGCTAACGAGTCCCATGTCGTCGGGGTCAAAGGAGGAGGAGGAGCCGTCTCCCTTCCCGTCCGACGCGAATGGGCGTCGGGGTCCGATCGCGAGAAGCGCGGCGCAGTGCAGCCCATCGAGGCCGTAGCCTCGCTGATTGCTCCGGTGGAGGATATCCAGGAGACCACCTCTGTGCCGACGGCCTCGAAAGGTGATCCTTTTTTTTTCCCTAGGAAACTTCCCCCTTGTTACGTGATCTTACTTCTTGTTGTTTGGACTGTTACTTTGCGGATGCTAAGGAGAGGGAGAGCAGTGTGAAAGAAGATGATAAAGTTCTATTAACCATCTCGCATAGTTATGCAAGAAAAACGTGTCTGTGAAAAGTACAGTGCCACGGGGGGAAGGCACCAGAAACATTGGTGGCCCTCTTGACTTTATAATTTATGATAGGAGTTTTGCTGATAATTCTGAGAAAAAAAAGATAATTCCGAGAAAGATTGTAGATGATATGCCAAGAGGAGGATGGATATAAATACGATTGATTTTATGGTGGTTATCTAGTATTGGATGACTGTGGAACAACATGCCAAACAATGAAACAGAGCTGTCAGACGACATATTCAAAGCGGATATAGGATTTTCCACTATATGATTGTAGGTTATGCTTGGATCATCCTTCCGTTTGCTAAACTAGCAGCCTCAGATATTCACAAATATCTTTCAAAGTTAAATGAGCTGACAGCTGACAGTATATTATAAATTGTGATGACTAGTTGATAATATAATATGCCAGTTGTACCTTTTGTTTCATTCTAAGGCTGAGTAGTTATGCTAGATGCATCTGTAACTTGTTGTAATTACAATTATAAAATCCCAGTAGCCTGATGTTCACAGCATCCTGTACTGAGAACACAAGTATATAAATAACTTCATGATTTTTCTTATTCTTATTCAATGATTTTTATTTTGACTTCAAAATATAACAAGTTGGCATGTGCTCCATATGAAACTATATGAAACTCCCTCTGTACTTTTTGTCTCTGTCGTATGGCCTACTACATATTCATCTTCTCTGGCTGTAGCTTTTGACAAGGTTGAAAAAAATTTAAAATGATGTAAAAATTAAACAACGTTAACTTCCTGAAGTTGTGGACCCATTTTTTTTTTTTTTTTTTTGATAAATGTATGCAACCTCTCCTTTGAATGATTATTTAAGTTTTTTCTGCAAGCTTAGAATTGTGTATGCTGCGAACAATTTAGTTTTCCTAGTTGATCCAGCCTGTGTGATTTTTCTTGTGGTGATGGACTTGCCATCAGAGTGCCCCGTCAAAGATGGTAACACACTGGGGAATTTTAACAATGTGGACTATGGAGCATCAGTTCCTTTCACAAATGTTTCTTTGGAAGAAGGGAAGTCCAATGGCCTTCTTGTTCATTTACAATATGTTTTATATACGAGTAAGTGAGCAATTTGCTGATTGGACCTGAAAGTTAAGTCCTGCAGTGGGATGCCATTGGATAAGCCAAGAAATTCTTCTTCTGGCTGTTTGTTTGTGATTTGAAAGTTGCAGTTGTTTCTCCTGACCTGTATGATCTTAATCCTGCCAAGTCATACCTCTTGTAATTCCTAGGATGCGTGTTGACAAAACCAGTGAAATGCTTCATTTGGTTATCTTAGATACAAACTTTTCTTGATTTTTTTATTGCTATTTGTTAGAATTTTCTTTTTTGTTGGTTCTTCATATTGAATCTTGTTTCATGTGTATGCATTTTCTCTTGCTCGTGATAATTGGTTTCTCATCTTTTATCCTTAGCTTGATTCATAGATGTCCATTGGTCTAATAACAGGAATTCCAGTTATGATGCGGGCTCAGACAAGACACCCTCTGGATCCATTATCTGCTGCTGAAATATCTGTTGCAGTGGCAACAGTTCGAGCTGCTGGAGCAACTCCAGAGGTTTGCATTATATTATTTAGATTATCTGTTTGGTTGATGAATATTTTTAGATGGATTATTTGGCATCAATAAATGAACTTATTGCTATCAGGTGAGAGATAGTATGCGGTTCATCGAAGCTGTACTGTTGGAACCAGAGAAAAATATTGTTGCACTGGCTGATGCTTATTACTTCCCTCCTTTTCAACCTTCACTACTGCCCCGAACTAAAGGCTCTCCTGTTATCCCCAGTAAGCTTCCTCCTAGGAGGGCACGGCTTGTTGTATATAACAAAAAGTCAAATGAGACAAGCTTTTGGATTGTTGAGCTATCAGAAGTGCATGCAGCAACTCGAGGTGGCCATCACAGAGGAAAAGTCATCTCATCTGAAGTTGTTCCTGACGTCCAACCACCTATGGTATGTGTTTTTCAGATGATTACCTTGATGCATTCTTTATTTCAATAGTAGGTGATGGCTACAACTTTCCTATGAACCCAACAGGTTGTCCAGCCTTACTTTTTTTTATGCTTCATTAACTTTCTTAAGTTTCTGACTGCAACTTTTAAACTACCAAGTTTTATATAACATGGACAGTGAGCTGCAGAAGCATTGGAAATTCAAACCAAGTGACCTTCTTTGCAGACATAAGTGCAACCAACTTTTTTAAAAGTTAAAAGGCTAATATAGAGTATTTAACTTAACTGTTTGGTGGAAAATCTTTTCTACTGATCATTTTGTGTAGAAAAGTAAGCATCAAATAAAAGTTCGTTTCAAATGTCTCTGTTAGTGCTACAAGCTGTAATAATAAAGACCTTTCCAATGTGCGTGCAGGGCCTGGCAGGTGCATGCAGGGATTGATCTGGCCTACTTTTCTGCAATGCTCATGCCTGACCTGGCCCAGAAGTTTGTTGTACTGATGAACTGATTGTAACCAGGATGCTCTAGAACAACCTTATTTCCATCAAGGTTTGTCCTGTGAGTGATCATGGAGTTGTGTAATAATTCCATTTGTGCTGTGGAATGAGACAATTCGATCCTCATTGCCCTAACTACACGATGACAGTTGCATTGACTTACTGTTAGTTAATGGGTCACTTATCTGATAATTTGAAATATATCGTTCTCCCTTATTTCACCATCTGATTGATCATCCATTCCTAGATTTCTCTACACTACATGTGTATTGTCTGTCTTTCCTTCATATGTGATTTCTGCATCTTGTGACCAGTATATGCAAGCTGCTAGCAAGTTGTGACCAGTATACCAGTATATGTAAGCTTCTAGCATGCCAACTAGTGCATGCAAGTCTTTTTGCATTGCATGTTGTAGGTCCTGCTTTGCGGTGAGTGGCAGCACAATTTGGCTCTTGATGATTTGTGGCTCTTGGCTAGTCTTGCTCTATGTATTTGACTATCGCATGTTGTGCATAAACAGATGGCTCAACAACAACTGCAAATTTCCTGATTCATAGTTTTTAAACCAAATTTCATGTCTCATTGAGAATCAACTGCAAAGTCATTCAGAAATGATTACCAAAATCTTGAAAGTGAGAAACTCAGTTTGGGCTCTTGCTAGAATGAACCTTGGATTTGAAAGAGTGAGCCCCTGCCTTTGCCACGAACCATGGACAATGGATGGAGATTGATAGGTTACAAGTAAGATAAAGTTGGCATTCATGATGTGTAAGGTATTTAAAGTTGGTTCACCTTGACTCTTTCAGAATTCATAAATTAGTGTTGTTATTCTTGATCCATAGATGCCTAGTTTGTAAATAATCCTGGGATGGATGACCTTACAAAGGGTAATATGAGCAAGCAAGCATAGATTACAGGTAATAGGTGAACTTATCACATTTTTCACTTGTTAGTGAGTTGCTACTGACATATGTAGGCTTTTGTTATGCCATGATATTCTGTGGTTGCTTGCTTGTTCTGAACCAGTTTTTTCTGTCTTATAATTTGGATTTTAATGAGCCAGTGTTGTTCAAAATTCAAATGTAGGATGCTATGGAATATGCAGAATGTGAAGCTGCTGTAAAAAGTAATCCTTCATTCATAGAGGCAATGAGAAAGAGAGGGGTGGAGGATATGGATCTTGTAATGGTTGATGCTTGGTAAGTCAGGATATTATTGCTATAAAACAGTGGGAGAATAACCTTATTTAATTTCCTTGTAATTAACTATATTTTCTATTGACTTGTGTGACTAGGTGTGTTGGTTACTACAGCGATGCTGATGGTCCTAGTCGAAGACTTGCAAAACCTTTAATATTTTGCAGAACTGAGAGTGACTGCCCAATGGAGAATGGTTATGCACGTCCAGTTGATGGCATTTATGTTCTTGTGGATATTCAAAATAATGAAGTTATTGAATTTGAAGACAGAAAATTAGTCCCTCTACCTCCAGCAGATCCTTTGAGGAACTATACTGCTGGAGAAACAAGAGGAGGTGTTGACCGAAGTGATGTGAAGCCTATACATATTCTTCAACCTGAAGGTCCAAGTTTTCGCATTAGTGGTTATTTTGTGCAGTGGCAGAAGGTACTTTGTGCCTTTATCACATATAGTCTAATCAGTTTATGACACTTTTGTTTTTGCCAACATTATAGTTGATAAGCTTCTCTTCTGTTGCTGAACAGTGGAATTTCCGGATTGGCTTCACCCCGAGGGAGGGATTGGTGATACATTCTGTGGCATACATTGATGGTAGTCGTGGAAGGAGACCTATAGCACACAGATTAAGTTTTGTTGAGATGGTAGTGCCTTATGGAGATCCTAATGAACCTCATTACCGAAAGAATGCATTTGATGCTGGTGAAGATGGCCTCGGAAAAAATGCACATTCTCTCAAAAAGGTTATAGACACTATCCTTACAAAACTGGTTTCATAATCTGTTGATCGCTCTTGCTTACTTTATTTTTTATTTGTTATTCCAGGGATGTGACTGCTTGGGCTACATCAAATACTTTGATGCCCATTTTACAAACTATACTGGTGGTGTAGAAACTATTGAGAATTGTGTATGTTTGCATGAAGAAGATCATGGAATCTTATGGAAGCATCAAGATTGGAGGACAGGCTTAGCAGAGGTTAGGAGATCGCGAAGATTAAGTGTGTCATTCATATGCACAGTGGCCAACTATGAATATGGATTTTTCTGGCACTTCTATCAGGTAGTTGATTTTACAACTTGTACTCATTGTCCTAGACTTCTAGTTTCTTGAGAGAGGAGATTGTTTCTTTCTGATACTTCAGCATTATAACTTTCTGAATGTCCTAGCTCACATGTCCTTGAGCCATCTTTCAGCATATTGGCTGATTTTTCTTTGATATTTTATGTTTTTTTGAAGCATTTTATAATGACGAGGGCTATAAATGAGTTCAAACCAAACTTTATATTGTTCAAAATTGTTTGGTAAGGGGAGCTGAGTCAATTGCACCTAGAACTAACTAGGCTGTTGAAATGGTTGTTCAAGCTTGGTTTGACTTGACTTATATTTTTGATCTTGAGTTTGATTTGAGCTTGGTTTGAACTTGATTTGTTTAGATGTTATCAAGAAACTTTTACATTTTTAAGCTTGTTTGGTTAGATAGTGAAATTGATACTACAGGTTTGTTTGAATTGTTTGATTTTTTTTTTTGTTTATTTATATTTTTATTTATAGGTTTGATAAGAGCTTTGTTAATTAACATAGTTCACAAGCTTTGTTCATGGATATTGTTCATGAATATTCTTCACGAACAATTCCACATCTCTACTTTTATCGTTGTTTATGCACATTAATGAGTTGTATGTGTGTTTAAGCTTGTTCATTTAGTTTAATGAGTTGTTCAAATTTATTCATTTAGTTGACCTTATTGAAGAAGGGGAGCCTTGGCACAAGTGTAAAGTTGCTACCGTGTGACCTGGAGGTCTCGGGTTCGAGTCTCCGAAACAACTTCTTGCAAATCAGGATAAGGTTACATACAATAGATGCTTCCCCGGGACCCCACATTGTCAGGAGCTTCATACACTAGGTTGCCCTTTTAGTTGACCTTATTGAACAAACATAAATAAACTCTCATCTAGCCAAATCCCTTGCTAATGAATGTTTGGTTTGTTTACAAACCTAATAATGATCACAATGCTTTACACTTACACTTAAAAGAGTAATATGCATTAGCTATAATGTGCTGGCTTGACCTCCTTCTGATGGTCAATGGGGACTAGTGTGATTCTGCATGCAGGGAGTGTATGCATGCGTCCAAATCAATGCTAGTAAATCTATGAACATTAAATGAAACATCCATATACATGTCCATTTGGCTACTTAACATGGAGCATATTAATAGTTTGGAATAAGTTAACAGTGGCTGGAAGGTTCTGCAGCAAGTATTCCTTAATTTGTCTTCAAAGCAATTTTGCTGGGAACAGTGCAGTTGAAAAAGAAAAATTGCAATTTGAGTGTAGAGGAACATCAAAGAATACCTAAATAACTGGGACAATAGCATGTATGACACAACAGGCATGTGCATAAGTAATGCACTGGGTAGAATACTAGGATCAGTTCTAATAATTTCTCAAATAAGAACAAATGTTTATTCCTCAGTATTGATGGAATGCATAGGTTAAGATCACTACTGGATTTCAGATAATTATTGAGTTAACTAGAGTTGAAAGTGTTATGGGTAGAGGAAGACCAAAGAATACGTAGCATAAACAAAGATATCATCATTCCGTGGGTCATAAAATTTGTTGCAATGTTTTATTGATGGATGTTATGTTTAATTCTTATCAAATTTGTTATATTTTGTTGAACAGTGTCTATTCTGAACTAATACATTTATAATTATTAGGTTTAATAAATTACACCGAGCAAATTTCTCATCAGAAATCCTGCAAAAAAAAAATATTTATGCGCCTCTCTTGGAAAATAACCTTTAGTTTTATTTTTTTGCTTGTGATAACTATAACAATATAATAAAGAAATTATACCATAGGTATTCATGGTTAGTGCTGCTGAGCTGATTAATGATTTGGACATGAATTAAAAACAAATTTTTACCCCCATTTGCATTCAGAGAGTAGGCATCCGCCATTTCTTTGTTCATTTTTCTTTTGTTAAAGCGGGAAGAAAATTATTCTGCTGTTTGTTTCTCTCTTTTAGTTCACTCAACAATGGAAATGCATCACTTGATCTTAAATCACAGCCTTCTTGCAAATTCATGCAGGATGGGAAAATTGAGGCTGAAGTAAAATTGACTGGAATCTTAAGTTTGGGAGCATTACAACCAGGTGAATCAAGAAAATATGGTACAACAATTGCTCCCGGACTATATGCACCAGTTCATCAGCATTTCTTTGTTGCTCGCATGGATATGGCTGTTGACTGTAAATCAAATGAAGCCTTCAATCAGGTTTTTTGATTTCCATTGATCTGCAATTTTCTTCCTTTATTTTTAATAAGATTTTACAAAATTTCTCTATAGTACTGATGCATGTTTTTTTTAATCATCTCTTAAAGTTATAATAAGCACCATATATTCAATTTATTTTAATGAACTTCTTGGTTTACATTCATCTCAGTATGTATTTCTGACCACTGTATTAACTGAGAGTAGTCTGACTTCTGTTAGTTTTCTGGTTGTTGCATGAAAGCAGACAACTATATAATTTTTATACTTTCAGACCCAAGAATGAGCTGACTAATAAATGATATAGCTTGTAAGATAGATCTATGTATTACAATTTCTTAAATATGAAATATTGAATGAGTGGATAGATTAAATAAGAGATGGACAAAAGAAAATAGAAAGTAGGCTTTATAACATGGCAATTGTTTTCATACAATATTTTAGATTGCTCAGTGATGACTCTTGTTTGTTGGTCCTACCAAATATAAGACTAGTTGAGTTCAATACCTATTGTCATTCACAAGCTTTAGGTGCTATTTAACTTAGTATATTGTCAATATATACTATGTAGGCAATGCATCTATATGGGCGCGAGCTAATAACTGAAGCCGATTAAGTAGCATGTAAAGTAGGGGAAATTTTGTTTACATGGAAGTTTAAGCAGCATTGCTATATATGAGGGAGGAGAAGAACGCTTATAGGAAAGAAAAGGACTTATCTTGTGACCCAGGTCCTAGAGGAGAGAAAATTCAAAACTAAAAAAAAAATGTGGCTATAAGATGAAACTCAACCAATGGATATTCATTCTTCAAAGTTATGAAGCAGAAAAAAAAAACTCAGAGTTAGTAGAATGCATGTGCTAAAAAGTGAAGTCTGATGTAGAGAAGTCTTGAATACTGTCATGTGTGGTATTTGTGGAACGACAAGAAGCTTAACTGTGGTAAGGCTGCTGCAGCAGATTTCTTCAACCTTCGTATCAGAAGGTTCTTTCCTATTTTTTCTATGTTAGTGCTGAGTGGGCAACAATTTCATCTTGTAGGAAAGAACCTTGTGATTAGATTTCTTTCCTATTGATTTATCTGATCAACTTTTCAGTATGAAATTGTTGCCCTGATATTAGTTATAATGCAGAATACTTACTGCTTGTCCACCAATGAGACTATTGCATCCAAATGGTTAAAATGATTATAATGGAATTTAGTAGTCAGAAAATCATAATCTTGGTTTGTCTATGTATGCTTTATTTCATTTCTAATAACTATGAACTTCTACTATACTTCTAAGCTCTACACGTGTATATATTTATCTTTCTATATTCAATATCTACGATTTTACTTTTGAGAAACTCCTAAAGCTATATACAATTTTAGTGCACTTGGTTTTAAACAGTACAGCTAATAGGGACAGCCATACTGAATACATTCCTGATGGTTTCTTTTTCCATCAGCATGTGAGATTATTCTTTTTGTTTTTTGTAGGACCAACTAGATATTGTGTGGATGATAAATTCTTTTTCCTGTAGGTTGTTGAGGTAAATGTCAAAGTTGAAAAGCCTGGACCCAACAATATTCATAATAATGCCTTTTATGCTGAAGAACAACTTCTCAAATCTGAGTTGCAGGCTATGCGTGATATCAATCCTTCTTCTGCACGGCACTGGATTGTACATTCCTCACTGTTATATACATTGATCTGTCCTTATTTGCTTATTGCATTTTTTTAAATTCTTAAAACTGCATACTATGTCAGGCGCTGTCACTTGTTCTAAAATATTTACAAGTATCAAATAATAACTTAGTTTTTGGACTCTATTTAGATGAGAACAATCGTCACAGTAGATGAAGAAACTAATGTCCATACAAGTTCAAACGGCTACGACAGGAAATTATGTTTAGTGTTTATTGATGTTGCTATTTAGAACATCTCAATTATCAACAAGATAGCTCCACTCAGTTTTTATAACATTTAGGGAATGAAAGATTTCATAGATTGTGGTACATCTTAATGAGACCGCTTTCTGCCACTTATTGTTTTGATAATTAATATTTGATTACCTTTCTTACATCAGACAATTGACATGTCTTCTATTTGGAATTACAGGTACGGAATACTAGGACTGTGAATCGAACTGGTCAACCTACTGGCTATAAGCTTATGCCTGGTTCCAATTGCCTTCCATTAGCTGGTCCAGAGGCAAAATTTTTGAGAAGAGCTGCATTTCTAAAGCATAACCTTTGGGTTACCCCATATAATCGTGATGAGATGTATCCAGGAGGAGAATTTCCGAATCAAAATCCGCGTATAAATGAAGGACTTGCTACTTGGGTTAAGAAGAATAGGTCACTTGAGGAAACAAACATTGTCCTTTGGTTAGTTCTCTTCTACCTTCTTTTGTTTGTATGGCTTGACATTATAAAAAAAATTCTTAAACTTTGTTACTTAGCGACAGGCTAATATGCATGATCTTTGATTAGGGAGAGCTGTTATTTGGTTCTTCAGGTTGTTTACTCTTCTTACTGATGAGTTTTGATTACAGGTATGTCTTTGGAGTCACCCACATCCCAAGGTTGGAAGACTGGCCTGTCATGCCTGTTGAACGCATTGGTTTTATGCTCATGGTATTGCTGCTTCTACTTTACATCTCCTGATCTTTATGATTACCTTAGCCATCTTCATTTCACATTAAATAGCTTGGATAGAGACGGACTGGGTCGTGTTTCACCTTTATTGATGCAGTTTTTTTTTTTTAATTTGTATTTGTGATTTCATCTTCTACAAGCAAAAGCTTTCATAGCTAGGTGTCAATTTTGCTCAATATTACTCTTCATTCCTCATTTTTTCAGTTTTGTTATCTAGACAAACAGCACTGCTGCTACTACAAAATTACATTAACTCAAGAGATCCTGTGAATCTAGTTTGGCACTTTACATCTTTCTGTATCCATTTTCTTAAAATCATCTTCGTTTTTCTCTTCCTGTTACTTAAGATGTAAAAAAAGAATTCTCCAGAATGTTGTCAACTTTGCTATATATATATATATATATATATAGATGTTAAGCAGTACTGCTAGACAATTCTACTATTCAGTCTTTAAATCTTTATCTTTGAATTGTATGAAGATATGAACGGGTTAATTATTTGTTTGAAGTTGTGGCCAATCTTTTCTTGAAACTATCCACTGAAACAATGTTTACCCTAGCTTTTCAATATAGTGGAAATGCCTCTAATCCGAGTTCATAATTAAAGTACTAAGCTGGATAAGAAGTTCCTCGGCTTGCTATAGCTGTGTAATTTACTGGTAGAGTGTCTCTTTGCATCCACTGATGGTTGTCTACCCTCACTAATTGCCAATTTAAAATTTTTGCAGCCTCATGGTTTCTTCAATTGCTCCCCTGCTGTCGATGTGCCTCCCAGTGTCAGCGAAGCGGAGAAAGAGAGCGGAACATCAAAGTTGATGCACAATACACTTCTTGCCAAGCTCTGAGAGAACATCTCGAGTAAATTTATCTGTATAACTTCAGTATCGCTGTGCTTTGTTCAAACTTGAAATCTTGCAGAGTTAAGAAAATTATCTGTGAATGATCATGGATTGCTTTAAACTTGTTTAATCACTTTACTAGTGTTGGCCTTCCAAAATCTTGATGTTCTTACAACAGGTTGATCATTCTTTGTGTGGCTTTCGTTAATCTCATCATCGAATCATTTGTTTGGCTGTGTTAATCTGATATTCAGATGATTTGTGGATCCTAGTTTGCTTTTATTTATTATTTCCTACAAACTTTGTCCATGAAAATTGTTCATATTTTTTCAGTCTATTTTACCCATGGTGGTCGTGGGGCATAACCATCTTTACGGGTATAGTCAAGTTGGTACTCAGCTAGTAAAATTGTCACACAGGATGTGACACCTAACCTATCTTCCTGTCTACGTCTAGCACCCCAAGCTATCTGAAACTTGGACCATTTCTCAATACTTAAATTTAAGAAATGCTCAATGCGCGAGTTGTTGGTGAATAATATTGTTTAATAATATTTAAGAACAAAGTTTAAAAATCAAGTTAATCAATAAAATTCATATTAATATAGTCAATAAATAAAGAAATTTTTAACAAATTTATATTATTAAGTACTCTTTCAAGCACCCTCATATAATTTCCCACATTAATCATTTAAAATTATTAGCTTAACATAATGTTATTATCCCAATTGAGATGAAGACAACATGATAAGCATTCCATTTAAGAAATTATATATTCCGCTCAAAACAAGAAGAATATTTGCACAAAAATATTTAAAATACTAACAACGGCTTAGTTTAGTAGTAAACAAGTTGGTCCAGAGTATTTTCTTTTTCTTTTTTTTATCAAGAGTCAGAATTTTAAATTTGTACAAGATGATACAATACTATTTAAGTGTAATCTTCTTGTTTTAATTAGGTTCTAATAGAGATTATATCACATCAAATAAAACATTAATTAGAAATGAAGCTTGAAAAATATTGAAGCAACGAAGAAAGTAAACAAGCAACGAAGGAATTCGATCGGCATTAATGGCGATGAATGTTAACAATTATTTTCACAATGACAGAAGTAATAGCAATAGCTCCTCCACCTCCTCCTCCACCACCACCACCTTCCCATGATCAGCATCATCGAAAGCAAGCGGTGGGCCAAAGCGTAGCTCTTAATAGGTATGCGGCAGTGGGAAGTGGTTGGCAAAGATCCGGCTATCGCGTCGGCCAGGGCGTGACTAGGCTCCTTGGTAGGGATGATAATGAATTGAGTTCGGATTGGATTCTAGATTCTCCGTTTTCATACCCATCGGGTATATGATATCCGATGGATATACTCATACCCATTAAAGAATTAGATATCTTCTATACTTATAAATTTTTTTCTTTCT
>JBBPFP010000076.1:3890380-3901018 GCA_037974795.1 Kaempferia galanga
CATAGATCTCTGACACGTGTACGGAGGCGGCGCGCTCGATGTCGCCAGGTGTCAGAACTTATGTGACAGCCCACCATTGGTCGATGTCGCACATGGCAGCTCGTCATTGGCTGAGACACGTCATCGCATCTGCCAAATGATGAACGTCCACTATAAATAGGGGTCCTCAGTATCCGTCGCAGGTATGTTTTTCACGCTTTACGTACAGTCCTTTCACTATTTGTTGTCAGTGCACATCATCCTCAGGATCACCACATTGACTTGAGCGTCGGAATACCAAAACAAGAGACCCCTTCCCTGGTTTGGTGGCTAACACTCTGTTGGTCTGTGTGAGTGCTTGCAAGTTCCGAATGGACGGACGAAGCGCTACCCAGCCGGTGTGTCCCAGCTCGTGTAGTACATTCATCGTTCCAGACGGACGAGCTTCTACTCAGCCGTAACACCTCAGCTCGGTCTACCTGTCAACCACCTCACCGACTATATTCTCAACGTCATCCGCCTGGTTTCAAGCAGAATCACTCTCAATACACAAGAAAAAAAAGGAGAAACTAATACAAATGAAATCTAACAAGATTACAACAATAAACCTTTAGCTTGCTCTCATCTTGTTGCTTGGATCGCTTCTTGATGCTTAGAAATACAGTAACACTTTGCCCCAAAAACCTTCAAGAACTGGTGGTGAGAGTCGGAGAAGAAGCAGAGAAGAAGTAGATGCTTTTGAATTTTATTGAAGCCCTTTATATCCCGCAGATTTGGATTCCCAATCTATTGAGCTTACCCTTAATCGATTACCACGTCGGATTAGCTATCAATGATCATTTTCATCGTCGTGCAATCGATCAACTGATCGATTGAGCGCCTCTGGATAGATTGACCAATCGATACAGAGTGTTTCTGCGCTCTCGCGTAAAACCCTGGAATTGATTCCACTAGCCTCACGATATCACGAGAAAACTCAACTCCAAACGATTGGCCAATCGATTGGGAACCATTCTGTGCTCTCGCAGCAATACCACAATAGATCAACTGATGGATTAAGCTCTGAATTAATCAATCACCTGATTGATTGACCCACCCTAACTTGCCTAACTCAAGTCTAAGGTTACTTTGACAAACATCCAGTCAACTATGACCTATTGGGACTTCTCATTGCCTAGCATCTGGTCAACCTTGACCTGCTGGGACTTGGTCACCAAGTGTCCGGTCAATCCTTTAACTCACTTGGACTTTTGTCCTTGTGCCAAGTGTCTAATACTCTATGACCCATTTGGACTTTCAAACACCAGGTGCCCAGTCAACCTTGACCCACCTGGCTGACTCACCAAAATTTCCTCATTGCCTAGCTTTACTCATTAAGACTTTCAACACTGACTGACTTCACTCACTAGGACTTTCAACTACTTAACTTCACTCATCAAGACTTTCAACTGCTTGACTTCACTCATCAGAACTTTCAACTGCTTGACTTCACTCACCAGGACTTTTCAGCTGTCTGACTTCACTCACCAGGACTTTCCAGCTGTCTGATTTCACTCTCTAGGACTTCGAACTGTCCGACTCTACTCACCAAGATTTTCCATCTATCTGGCTTCACTCACTAGAACTTTCCATATGTCTGGCTTCACTAACCGAGACTTTTCATCTATTTGGTTTCACTCACCAAAACTTTCTGATATCAAGTATCCAATTAAACATTGACCCACTTAGATTTTCACCTTCTGTCAACCTTCCAGTTGGTGTTATCCTTGACTAACTTCCAGTCAGGACTTTTCCAGTAAAGTATCCAATCAACCTTAACCTATCTAACTTCCAGTTAACTTTTGACAATCAATCTCTCAAATGGACAATTGCAATTGCAATCTTTATTTATTATCAAACATCAAAACTCAAATTTGAACTAACTCAAGCTTAGTCAAACTGATCAACTTGATCCAAAACAATTGCACCATCAATTATGTATGGGATACTGATGAAAATCCAAGTACCACTTTGATCACTTGCGAAAAAGTAGAGTGTGTATTTCTTGCCATATGGTATTCCCTGAGATGGAATTCATAAATGAGAAGGCTAGGAGAAACAAAGAGGTTTAAAAAAAATCCAAGATAATCACGAACAGAAGCCTCTGTTGAGGGACTGGATGAGAAACAAACACCAAGAGTTGTGACAGCACCCATTATTCACAAACACAAGGACCAAATAGGTCCAACAAGATTCATAGGGAGCATAGAGAGGAATTGAAGTCTCCTCACGCCAATATGCTCCTCTATGAGGGTGACTATCCTGCAACCTACAAGAAAGCAATATTTGATATCAAATCTGATAAATAACTTGAGACCATGAAATCCAAGATGAAATGGAAATCCACATTCCTAAAGTGGTCAATGTGACTCTTGCAACAAGCCAACTAAATCATGTGTGTTTTCCATACAATTCTAGTTCCAAATAGTCCCAGATATCACCATGTTCCGATTAGTACTTTCTAACAAGCTGAAATGTGAACTAAATGTACAACTTAAAATCACTATTTAAGGTTTTCTCAAGGCAGATGCTGCCCCCATAACCACAGCCATTACAAAACCAAGACCAGCTCCAAGTGATGCACCAATTGCAGCAGCTGTGGCACCGATTTCCTTTCCCTGAGAGCCTTTCTTTGCATCGATAGCCTTCTGCTCCCTTGCCAACTCCAATGACAACCTTTCCTTTGTAAGTTCCTGCGTCCCAATCAAGCATAGAAAGTCAACTATTCACACAATACAATACAAGTAGTTAATCAGTAATCAAACAGGTAAAACGCTGCAAATCAGTTAACACAATTCTTATTCTACCCAGTTTTCTGAAATCATTCCCAGAGGGAAGGTAAAAAATCCAACTCAACTGGAAGTATTCCAGAACTGGATTGCTTCTGTTTCCTAGGTTGACCAATCAAAACTGTACTATCCCTCATGCATTTATAGCAGTTACATGATAAGGTAAAATGAACACTGACCTGGAATGCCATCTCTTCATTGCTCGCAAGAACATGGTGTATGAGTTGACGAAATTCAGATATACCTTCAACAGGCATTACTGCACTTCTCTTTCGGAATGATATCCGAGCAAGCTTAACAGGAATCCATTTGTCCTTTCGGTTATCCTCCATATCCAAGCCATCTATAGAACGCAAAGACTGCAGCCCACTATAAGTTGCTGTCATGAAAGGACAGGAATTCACAACTACAGTCATGTCACGAGGTGCTTGATATGCCTCAATTACTGAATTGATTAGCGTATTCTGCTGATAGGCACTGACAGAGAATTTGTTAGTGATGGCTAGAACCCAAGGGATACCACAAACCTTAACCTCGTTCAAAAGAAGGGACAAGGGTGGAAGTGAAGTTTCTGTATCATGCCATCTTGGTAGTGTACTTGATAAATTATGCACAAGGACAACCAGATCTGTTTTTTTACTGAGGTCACAAACGCCTTCCAATTCTTTTCTAAAACTAGAAACTTCCTTTTGCAGTGCCTACAGCCATAATCGATTCAGATTTCAGAGTTTGAAAATCATCCCATTTCAGTCATGAAAAAACAAGCAAAATGCTCAATGTGAAGGATGCAGAATAAAGGTGCTAAATGGATGTTGTCGGCTATCATTTTATTGGTACGATTCACATTACTAGAATACCAGAGATTTATATCTGATACAGAAAGATGCTACAAAAGCATGAAAATTTGAAGATTTGCAAATCCTTGGATAAGTATTCACTATCATTGCTAGACCAAAAGTACTCACTATCATAGCTCTTGACGTCAGGCTAATATAGACAAACTATTTTTCTGTTTACTGTAGAAAATGTTGAGAAACAGAGTTAGTGCAGACTGATATTCGAGCAGAAAATCCAGAACAGATCAAGTAGGCATCAGTGTGGTACAGTACACTTTTGAAGTGCCTACTGCCTAGCTTTTCTTAGAAAACTCCAGTTTGTCTTCTAGCCTTCTTTTTTGTCTTTAAAACACTTGAATATAACTTTTAAAACTAGAAAACACGGATTCTGCTGGCTCTTTCTCTCATGCTTGTAACTTCAAGTATCTTAGAAAATCCATGCAATTATTTCACCAAAAGATTTGTTGATCGCAAGTATATTGCCATCAATGTCGATTCATGCAACTAGTTTGCGATGCAAAAAAAAAAAGTTTGATTGCTAATTAACAACTTCTGACTTAAAAGAGTATCTTAGTTGGTCCAGAACTACAATCACGAAGTTTAATTGATTATTTATAATAACTTCTTACAGAAAAAGTTCCTTTGTAATATTTAGAAAGGTTCCTAGAGAGTAATATTTAGAAAGGTACCTGCAGGTTTACTCCAACAGAATCCAAGTAGCATACTCCACCTTCTACGACTTTATGAGCATCCATATCTGAGGAAACAATATCAAGATTTGCTCTGTTCCTCTGCCTACTCAGATCCAGCAATGCTCTAAATAAACTAGTCTTTCCAGCCCCCTGTAAGCATTCAGTGATCAGTTCAAAACCATATAAACTGTAATAGAATAAAAAATATCTAATATGCAAAATATGATACCTCTAACCCAAGTAATCTCACTCTTCGTGTTCTGACATGTACCTCTTTGGAGACTGTAAAGAAGTCGCTAGTACAGTATAAAACAAAGTTGTTCAAGCCATCACTACATATATTTCTGTCTTCAAACAGAGAGCCAATTTCATAGTTTGATTCAGAGCTGGTATGCTCTGCAATTGAGTTGAAACGCAAAGAATGATTTACAACTGGAAATTTTGGTGGATGTTTTAGAGGACGACCAATTAAGATCCGCATATCTTGTGTTTGTGGATGAATTCCATCATTTATCGAGTATGGTGGCACTGAAGGTAAGGTTTCCACTGTTGTTGAATACCTGTTATCAAATACAATTGTGTTGTGAAGAAAGAAAAATAATAATAAAACATAGGTTACCTCAGTCATAGAATTGGAAATCATAAAGCGACACCAAAAAACCAACTAGAATTTTCCACCACAAAGGTGTTGGTATATTTCTTTTTCTTTTGCAATGAAACATGCAGAAAGACATATGAAACTCATTGAACATGTGGGATAAACTACAAAGCCCACCCAAGAAAAAAGAAAAGAAGAAAGAGGTGGAAACAGTAAAATGTGAGGAAACAAAAGACGTAGGAAAAAAGTTAGCTAAGAGCCGAAGAGGAGTCTTGTTTCTTATATATTACACTTTCATTCTGCTTATAGTGGACGTCCACAAGCAACAAAATCAAATCCATTATATATATTCAACAAGAGCCTGACCATTGACAATTTGCTTAAACTATATGTTCTACTCTTCCACCATTCCGTTACCTGAATGATCTTCTTTCACCTTGTGGACCTGCCAAATAAAATGGGGAAAAAGATACAAAAACTTGTAGCATGTAATTACTTTGTATAGGAGTGGGGATCTTTAACAGTCAAAATCTCAAACTGGAGTGTCAAATAGCCCAATTAAGCATCAATTTTGGTTAGGAATTAGGATACCAATCAATAAACAAATATGATCAAAACAGCCAAGGAACAAACAATTTTAGTTGGTTCCTCAAACATAGGCAATTAATGATCATGTTATATGAATATAAAAAAAATCAAAATTTGCTTGGTGACAACTTTATCAGTCAAAAACCCAAAAAAGAACCAGCCAAGGGAAGACCAACTTTAGTTGATGCCTCAAACATAAGCTATCAATGGAAATGTTATATGGATTTATGTATATTTTATCAAATGATTACTTTTATAAATGAGATAATCCATAACACACCATATTAACCAACAAAGTAATTGCTTTTGAAACTAACAAGCTGGAAATAGAAGTCAAGATAATACCAGCTTCCATTTACTTGAGCTTGTACAAGTGTGCAAAGGTGAAGCCCATGTCCCACAATATTAACTTTCATTGGCTGTGTGTGTTTATCACCAGGAACTCCTGTCCAACCAAGAGGAAGAATAGAAGTTGCAATTTGGATAAGGGGAGGCTCCACAATATGACCAAACTCTACAGCGCCAGGAGCTGCCAAGCCAAGCAATTGGTGCGGATGCGGAAACTGTGGTAACTGCTCCATCCCCAGAAAGGGAGGAGCATCTACACACATACACATGTCATATAACCTGCCAAAGAAAACAAATTAAGGTATTCATTTATTGCTCAAATTTACAATGATACACTTAAACTATGATAAGAGTGTCCCACCGCATTCACCCAAGACTAGAGCAACCATCCAAAAAAAAACATGATGAACCAGTCAGTTCATTATTAAGAACAAATGCCTGAAACAATACTTCCAATTTCCTCTAAAGGATGATTATAACAGCTTCTGGTTTGGTGAATTGTGCGTCAAGGTGAAAGTGAAATAGAGTTTATTGAACCAGAACCATCCATGAAAAGGAACATGTGATTGTGCAGACCATGATATTGGTTTACTCATTGGATGGCATAATACAACACTTAAGTAACAATCTAGAGTCTCCTTCACCTTATCTAAAGCCATTTCCTATTGTAGGATTGTTGTGCTGTTAAATTGTATAATAGTGCAGCAAACAAATCTCTAGAAACATCCTCAACATGTAGAGAATCCTGAAACTGAAGTGACTTTCTGCAAGAAAAATGTTTAAACTACGAGGAACTAATTAATTATTAAGATTGACAAAAAAAATCTAAAGAATACAAGAAAAATTCCTAGTGGTCTGATTCAACAACACATTAGTCAGGAAGCCCCTTATGGTATGTGCAGAACAACATGGAAAAAAAATCTTACACATAAAGCAATTCTTACTTCTGGAAGCGAGACCTATATGACTTCATAGAATGTGATTGAAAAAGCTCCCTCAATTCTGTTATGACAGACCTAACCTGCAAATGCCTTTCCCAGGGCAAAGTAATCAGAATGAGTAGCTAGAGTTTGCTATTGTTAAGTTAGATGAAAAAAGAAACAATACTAGAACAAGAATACATCAGAAAATCACACAAACTCATGGACAATGTGTACGCTCGTACCGATGTCAATTTTGAGTATTCTGCATCAGAAAGTGACTCAACTGATGAACTTCTTAACAAGTAGAGCTGGTAGAAAATACCAAGGTGGTTATTCGAGTTAGAAGGTGATTATTTGTAATGGTCTGCTCAACTAAAAGTAAAAAAGGAAGAACAGTAAGTGAATATACCAGAGCATAGTAGTAGTACATAACATAGAAACAAATGATTACTGACTAAAGCATAAAGATAAAGCAAAATATCTAAAAGTGTGTGATACATTACTAGTTTTGGTCATAGATTAAGGATTGGAAGTTGCACTTATAATGAACTATTTTTACCATTTTACCTTTTTGCAACCTCCATCTTGTAAATATTACCATTTTTTGAATGTGATATACATAATACACACACACATATATGTATGTATATGAATGTATGCGTGTATATGTATGTACATGTATTACCATGTTGGTCAACAATCAAAACTCAAAAGAAACCCCTTTAGTCATGACTACGCAACTTTGTCAAATATGGTCACAGATAGTGAATGACAAATAAACCCCTTTAATGACTTCCAAAAAAAATTGAAAGTTATCTAAAACAGCCATAGGAAGCAAGATAGAAGTAACTACATAAAAACTGATAATAATGTTAAAAAAATGAAATCGAGCAAAAATATAACTGGCTATGTCCTAGATAACTCATTTGAAAGGTCAGATTATGTATTCAAGGTATCTTCTAGAAATGAGCATACACGATAAACTTGAATGCAAACTCATGAATCTAATATTAACAATCTTCGACCCCAAACAGGATATGAAGAACTTATGCAACTGGGTCAGGTCCCATTCAGGCAATATTGCAACATCTTTTAGTGATACGAGCAAGCAAATTCAGTCTTCAAAACTCAATAACTTAGTGTCCTACAGAAGAATGTCTGCAAAATTGATTTATACTCTGATATGAGCAAGCAAATTCTGTTTTCTTTCACTGTATCCAGAATTCCAAGTAATATATGATGCTACCAGAGGTGACAATTTAAGACTAACTGACAAAACCTTCTTATATATTTAATTATAATGTTAGCTTAAAGAAGAAAAAGAACAGATAGATGAATGTGGATACCTGTCCAAAAGGTACATAAGAAGGCAACGAAGGAACTGTATGCCACCGCCTTGACTCCCCGATTCTGGTACTGGTTTTCCTAGTTAAAGGGCTGTCATTTGCAACAGTCCTATCCGGATCAAGAGGAGTCAAAGAAATCCCATCAGAATCCTCCTGGATTTCTAAAGACTCAGGTTTCGGATCAGCTATGCCAAATGCAGGCGGGGAGCTACAATTTTCAAGTGATGACACAGATCCATTCTCATTTCCTACTTTCTTGAATACATTTAAATGCTTACAAACAGCCTCTAAGGGAACAAGATTTTTGAGTCTCCATATTGAAGTCTGAACAGGGCCAACTCCAAGGACTAATTCTTCCCCATCATTTATTTTGCCCTTTTGAAAGGTTGGCCTACTTGTCTCTTCTTCATAGTTTGAACCATCAGAACCTTCATGTAAAGATGGTTGCTGAACTTGTGTGTTATAATGATGAAAATAAGCAGGAGACAAGATCCGTGGAACCAAATCTTCAGGAATGCAGTATGTTTTGAAATAGCCTTGCCATCCTTTCTGATGAACATAACTAGAATCATGTAAAAAGGACATCATAAATGTATTGTAGTCATGTAGTGAGGTTAGCATAGTTGCAAATAACGAACTTAGCCAAATAAGTAACTACCACGAAAGTTTCCCTAATCTAGATGATCAAAATTCAAACTAAAGATATAAGGACTATTCTACACAGTTGAAGGAAAGAACATACTCTCTCAAAGCAGCATTACCAACAGGTGGTTGAGAGAAAGTGATACATTTCACAGGAACTTTCTCGTGCTCTTTAGCTAGAGAAGATGTTGCAAGAATTCTCAAAATTGCAAGTGTAGACAGTACAGCTACCTAGCATTATAAAGAGAGCCCTCAGAAGACAAGAAAGAAGGATCATATTAGTAAATGAAGAGGCAGTATAAGCAGAGGACAATAAACATCACTTACAGCTCCACCAAGTGAATGCCCGCAAAGGACGAGCTTACAATTTTTTTTCTGAGCAAGTTTATACAACTCCAATGCTGGAATCCCTTTAGCACGCCCCAAGAACCCCTGTAAGAAAAATAGGGGAAAACTGTTACCTAACAGTGAGTTTCAGACAAAAAAATTAATTTGGATCAATTGAAGGGATTACAATCTATATTAACAATATTCTAAAGTAAAATTAATCAGAAACTCACCCTATGTGCAGCAGGCTTTGGACGTTCTCTCAATCGTTTCCATTTTTCTTGAATTGGCTTTCCAAGGTTTACATCAATCTTGTTTTCCCTGTCAGCTTGTTCAGATTCAATATCACTCAAATCATCCACAACATCATCCTCGTGGAATATGGCTCCCTGAAGTATATTTGCATCAGCTATGACATCTCTAAAAGAGTGATGAAAGATCAGTAACTTTTGAGTTTATCTTTGAATATTCAGGAACTTTAGAATCTTATGTTTTTGCTTACTTGTATTGTTTTGTCCCGATGAATGAAGCATAAATGGTATCCCCTGCCTCAGCTAATAGGTATCTAACAGACAAAAGGAGATACACAAATAATGAAATAAAACATAAATGTATTTTATTAAACTTGACCGTCACTTATCCAAAAGTCTAAGCTATTAGGAAGGGACAAATTTAAATGTTTCCATTAATAATACTCCCCCCACTAGTCTGGGAGGTATACTTGATCAAACTAACCCAAACCTCAACAAGTGCATTCATTCAACTTGGACAAATTTAAATGTATTTTCTAAATTGTTGTGACCGGAAAGATTCAAAAACAAGACATTTTCGTTATACTATCTTAAATTCAACTGAATGACCACTATCCAGAAGCAAAGAATTAAGATGTCAGAAAGGAATAAGTCTGCATATTCACATTCTTACTTTGACAAAGAGTAATACAATACCACCTTAGACAAAGTCTCACTCAGAGAATCAGAATTATCAAAGAGAATTTTATTGGGCAAAAATCAAAAGGGCACCCCATTTTTTCGGAATCATCAAAGGGGTGCCTTTTGATTATTAATCAAAAAGGCACTCCACTCCACCAACAACCTATGTAAAATGACAGGGTTATCCTCAAATATACTGTTCAGTGCCGCGTGCATTAAATTCAGTGCAAATTTGACATCTTCAATAACATTCACATTGTAGCAGCTATCAAATCGTAGCTGCTACAATATTGTAGCATACATTCATTTACGTTGTAACAGTTACGAAACCATAGCTGCTACAATATTGTAGCAACTACAGTTTTATAACTGCTACAATACAGACTTATGTTATAAGAGGACTTGTCTTATTCATACAACTGATAATAGTGTGAGAACATTGTATTGGATTGTTGTACATGGGTCGCTGGTGGGATGGAGCGCCCTTTTTGATTAAAAATCAAAAAGGGATGTCCATTTGATACAACAACAACAACAACAACAAAGCCTTATCCCACTAAGTGGGGTCGGCTATATGGATCCTTTTACGCCATTGAGCT
>JBBPFP010000076.1:4044636-4056284 GCA_037974795.1 Kaempferia galanga
ATGAGTTGTTTGGACCCAAAGACTTAAATGTAATATTATACTAGATATTTATTATTGCACATAAAGTTGAATGTTTTGTTTGTTGCATTTTGTTATTGCACAGCTATAAAGACACATGCCTTGTTTAGATAAATTAAGTTATGTTCTTTGCTTTTGTTTATTCAGTGCTCCCAATGTCTGCATATTTGAACAACATCCCCATGCTTACATATAACCAGTACTGTTAGGCTGTATGGATCTAGACTTTGCATTTATGCACGATCGCCCTGCACCATTGACCGGTGATTCCACTGTGGATCAAAAGGTGATCTTTGACAAGTGGGAGAGATCAAATCGCATGAGTCTAATGCTCATGAAGATGTCAATTCCAGAATCACTTAAGAGGGTCAATTACTAGAATGAAAATGCTGGGACCTTCATTAGAGAGTTAGCAGACCGATTCACCTCAAATGAAAAGGACGAGACTACTAATGCCCTAATAATCAAACACTACAGCAGTATAGACTACTATTCATAGGATTCTCTAAAACAAAAGAAGAATACTATACACATATAGTGTTTAAGTTATTTGAGAAACATGGATTAATAGTTTCCCGAAGTAAGATAAGACTAGAAATGAAGCACAGAATTTCTGGTAGCAAAAATTGGACCAGGGAAAATTGCTTTTCAACCACATCTCACTTCAAAAGTACTAATTTCCTTGGCAAAATGGAAGATACCAAAACTCTTAGAGCTTTTCTCGGATTACTTAATTATGCTAGACACCACCTTAAGGTAACACTTGGTGGATAGATACTAGTGCAACTACTCACACAAGTGTAGCTATGTAGGGTTGCCTCACAAACCGAATGTTAATTGATGCTAAAAATTCATCTATATGAGAATTGACAAGGCAAAAGTAGAGGCGATATGATGTCTTTAGAGTTTGTTTAGGGAACAATGTACTTTTGAATTTGGAAAATATATTTGTAGTGTCATCTTTTAAACGAAACTTAATTTCTATTTCATGTTTGAACAAATCTAAATACACTTGTACATTTGGAAATGAAAGGTTCAGTATTTTTTGAAATTTTATCTTGTGTGGTACTGTTCCTTGATTGGCAAATTATACAGATTAGAAATTGTATATAGATAATATTGTGATAGTATATGTATAAAACGTGATTTGACGACTGAGAAGAATTCATCCATGTTGTGGCATAGGCGTTTATAACACATCTCTAAACAACGCCTAGAAAGGTTAATGTCACTAGAAATTCTCAATTCCCTTGGAATTTGCATTAACTATATGAGGGGAAAACGACTAACAAGAGCAATAAGAGTTCAAGGTGGAGTAATGGAATTTTAGAGCTTATACATATAAATATATGTAGATTATTCCCTAAGGCTTCTTGGAATGGTTAGACATACTTTATAAGATTTATAAACGACTATTCATGATACGGATACTTGTATCTTATTCACAAGAAGTCGCAATCCCTAGACTTGTTCAAAACTTTCAAAGCCGAAGTCGAAAATCAATTTGGTGAGAAAATCAAGGCTGTAAGATCAAACCGTGGTGGTGAATACTATGGTAGATCTGTTGGATCAAGTGAACATCTTTAGACCACTTGTGGATTACCTTGTAGAATGCGGAATCGTGGTGCAATACACCATACATGGGACCCCTCAGCAGAATGGTGTAGCCGCGACAAAACCAGACTCTAAAAGATATGGTGAGAAGTAAGATTGTATTTTCTTCTCTACCAGTCTTTATGGGGTGAGACACTTAAGACTACGTTTTACCTAGTCAATAGAGTTTCTAGTAAGGAAGTAACAAAAACACCATACAAGTTGTGGATAGAGTGTCTAATCTTAAGACATCTACGTGTCTGGAGTTGTCCAACTGAAGCTAGTCCTTATAGGCCTAACGAAAGGAAATCGAACTCAAAAACCATTAGCTATAATTTTGCAGATACTCTAAAAACTCAGCAGGTTTCAAGTTTTACAACCCATTGAGTAGATCCTTTTTCGAGACAGAATGCCAAATTTATTGAGGATGATGGGAGCGATAAAGTTAGGAAAATATCATTTGAGGAGAACATTGGTGATCCTATGATAATACAGTTAACGGTGAAATGGTTAGCATTCCACATACACTTGAAGCTGGACAACCTAAAGGAGTAGTTGACCATGATATTTCCATACCCCTACAATTCAATTGGAAGGTACATCGGCTCAAATAGAGGTATTTCTTCCAACGGTTGAGCATGACTCTCAACCACCTCAAGATCAAGTGTCATTAAAGAGATCCATTAGAGAAAAAAAAATCCACGATATCTTGTGATTATGTATATCTCAAAGAGCATGAGTTTGACATAGGATTGAAAGATGATCTCACATCTTGGAAGTCAAACATGCCCTCATCCGAAAAAATAGATTGAAGCCATGAGGGAAGCGATGAAGTCTATGGCCGACAACGTTTAGGAACTTATAGAATTGTTTGAAAGTATAAAACCTATTGGTTGTAAATGGCTATTTAAAATCAAATGGGATTCATACGGCGATATCGAAAAGTACAAGGACGAAAGACTTCCTTAAGGTAATGATGACACTTGTAGTTCATATGACCTAGAGCTACACTAAATGGACGTTAAGACTGTGTTTCTCATTGGAAACATTGAGAAAACGATATATATGGTTCAACCAGACAACTTTGAATCAGGAGATTCAAAACACTTAATCAGGTATGTCACTAGAAATTAAGGAAGTTCATTTATGGATTAAAGCAGGTATTCCGTCAATGGTACCGAAAGTTTAGTCAAGTGATCTCTTCGTATGATTTTAAGGAGAATCTAGTTAATCAATGTTATATCCAGTTCAATGGGAGCAAATTTATTATACTTGTTTTGTATGTGGATGATAAATTACTTGCAAGTAATGAATGATAAGGTTGCTGCTAGAAATCAAATCATTTTTATCGGTGAATTTAAAATGAAGGATCTTGGTGATTCATCATTTGTCTTAGGCATACAGATTGTTTGTGATCTTTCAAGGTGCACACTTGGACTATCACAAAAGGCCTATATAGAAAATGTGTTCATTCCGTATAGCATGTAGAAGTGCCATATAGAAAATGTGTTCATTCGGTATAGCATGTAGAATTGTGTTCCTGACAATACTACTATGTCAAAGGATGATAAACTTAGCATACAACAATATCCACGTCATACTTGAGATTAAGAAAATGCAATAATTCCCCTGTGAATCAGCAATAGGGAGTTTGATGTATGCTCAAGTATGTACGCATCCGGATCTTGCATACATTATGGGGATGTTGGGCAGATATTTGATAACCCTGACCAGAGCATTGAAAGGTTGTAAAGAGGGTTGTTCGGTATTTACAAAGAACGAAGGATTACATGCTCACATATCGGAGATCAGGTCATCTAGACATCATTGGATATTCAGACTCCGATTTTGTTGCATGCCTAGATAGCAGGAGATCTACTTCAGGTTATGTCTTCATGATGACAAGCGGGCTATATCATAGAAAAATGTCAAACAGACGCTAATAGTCACTGGCAGGATGTAGAGTTTATAGCCTGCTACCATAGGATATGGATGTGAAACATTATCCCAGGATTACATATCATTGGGGCATTGACACATAAGATAATAAAGCTGCAAAATTGTATTACAAAAACAACCGCAATTCAATCGAAGTCTAAACACAGTCTAAACACATCAACATAAAATTTCTAACGGTTAAAGAAAGAGTTTAGAATGGTCAAATTATAAGAGCATACAAGGACAAATTTCATATTAGTGGATCCACTCACTAGAGCTTGCCACCCAAGGTGTTTTATCAGCATGTGCCGAGTATGAGGTTCTTCCTTTTGATGAAGTATCCATTATATAGGAATCTGTATTTTGTGTGATGCTCTATATTAATAAACACGTATTTTTTGCCTTATCGTATGTACTCAAATTTTACAGGTGTGTATGATTTTGACTCTTGGAACGTCTGAACATCACGATTTATCATAAGGATGATTCATGATTTACCGCTGCGGTTTAGCATAAGTTTTTGATAAATATGATTTGTACTCTGTTTGGGTCATAAGGACTTATTGAGAATGAACACTTATATATCCCATTTCGTGTCATTCTTATAATCCACATCCACATTTGATCTATGTTATTAATGAAATTAATACTTTTTTATTACAGTAATGATAACTTTGACTTTTTTTAGTCTTATATTAATTAATTTAATTGACCAGATTATTTAAAGGGGTATTTAACCCATAAAGTTTTGGCAAATTGAGCTCAACTAAGGGATTGTGTGGCGTATACGAGATCAAGTATAGCCCAATTAGGAGATTGCAGGATTAAATCCACACGAGTAGTCTTAATCCGATTAAGTCCACATGGGCGGGCTTACACTTCATTAACACACAACTAATTGTCATTAAGGAACTAAACATCTGTTAAGTAGTTAAGTGATCTAATGCTTTTAGCATGAAAGAGATTTAGATTATTGGGTGGATTTAATGTGTAGATTTAATAACCCAGTTCATTAACTTTAATGGGTTGTTAATGATGAATGGACTTTAAAGATAGTCTTGCATGATAGACTTGGTATATAAGGGAAGAAGAGCTCATTGATAAAAGCATCTTAAATCATTGAGAGCTTCTTCTTCCTTGGACTCTTCCCCATTGAGACCGAGAAAAAGTTGTCACCTAATCGTGCAGAAGATCATTCTGCGCTTGTTGGAACTCCGACGACAAGTAAGATCAATGACTAATGCGATGGATTCAGGTTGGCCTTCGTTTGACGTTGCTTTCGATTTCTATCCAATATAGCCTTATAGAAGATGATAACTAGATCCTTAGATGCATCCTTTAGTTTTTTTTGATGTATCTACATTGCTTTCAAGAACATCCACACTCGGGCAGGGTCTAGCTTTCGTCCACCATGTTTTGGCTTACTATTTTCAACTTCAAACCTTTCTCCATCCCTCTTTTTCAGTTTCCTAACCACAAAATTTGTAGAATCTTTTTCTAACAATAATTATGTTTTTCAATTATTGCAACATGACCACACAAATTATCCTATAAGGGTGAAAAAGAGATCAAGGAACAATAATGAATGGTCAAGGAACAATAATTAAATAAGGAGACATATCTGCCTTTTGTATGATAAAAGGACTGAATTAGAGCAAGGGAGAACCACATCTAAGTTGTCGAAGCACATGGTATTAATGCTTGGCATTGCTCCATTATTTTTTTCTTTCTATCCATAATCCCTTTCAGCACCACAATGATATATTTTCTCAGAAACTAATTCCCTGTTTACAACCAATAATACCTCAAAATTCTCATTTCCATGTTCATGATGTTATGTGAAAGAAGAAAAGGGATCTACTAGATACAATTGAACTAAACAAAAGATACAAGTTTTTCACATTTCAGAAGCACCATCAGGAATTCTATTACTCAAATTAAGTCACTTTATCTTATCTGCATTAAGGAGTGCGTGATGTTGAGATCATACCCTTGGTTTGTGGATCATGAAGATGACTCTTGAGCGAACCCTTCTCAGCATACTCATATATCAGGAACAGCTCCTCATCACTTGCAGCATAACCAATCAATTCTACCTTGACAAAAGTGAATTAAAATGAAAAAAAAAAAACATTAAAGAAATATAATCCACTTAATGGGAACTAAAGCAGAATTGTTCGTGTTTTAAAGAGTTTTACCAGACTAGCATGATGGACCTTGCAGAGTACTTTCACCTCAGCCATAAATTCCTTTGTTTTCAAAGCTGTCATTCTTTTTATTGCAACCTCCTAAACATCATAATAACCAATTAAAATATAGTTATGATAGAAGTTTAAATTTTTCTTGGAAGTTAGCTCTAGTAACCTGGTCTCGAAGGACCCCATAATAGACAGAACCATATTGACCATGACCCAGTAGATTTGAATCAGAAAAGTTATCTGTAGAAGCAAACATTTCTTCGTGCTTGAAAACAATTGGTTTGTCTATGTCAAGTGCATCACCCGCCATGCCTGAAGGACAAAAGCCGTACTTGTTATACTACACAAATAATGGGAAAAAATAGAAGAAAGCACACGAAAGTGCAAGGTTATGCATAACGGTGGGTTAAAGCGTAATTACAATCAGAAAGATGGACTTTGGATTATCCCCAAGGTAAAACCACCAACAGACAGCTTATAATATATTATCCAAATATTACAGCAATAAGCATGTGAATCACATTTATAAACCAAGGTATTATCTATATTCTATAGTATCTGTATCAGCAGTTACAAAGAAAAAAGTTTAATTACAGACATCTTTTTGCTGATTTAAAGATTCTGAGTATTCGTCAAAGGACATATTTGATGTGGAGATAATTGCAATCCAACTCAAATTCTTATTTCATTTTCACTCTTGGTCAGAAACTACACTAGCAAAGTAAATATGACCTCAACATCCACCAGCATTAACAGAAAGCTAGGTATCAAGTTTCTTGCATTTCAGTTGATATTGAGCAAAGTCATCTGAAAGTTTTTTCCAGTAACAATCAGTTTTCCACATCTTTGTAGAATCACCAATACATGTGAATCTAATTAGTTTTTTAGAACACCCAAAAATAATGGTAGCGAAAAACTTAAACCATTATGTTCAGATCTCAAGTAAAATGAAAGTGGATGGCAAGCAAACCTTTGGGAATATTAGCATGGTGACTTCCTGCATCCCCTGTTGATGCCTTTGTATTTCCAGAATTGCAACAGAGGTACCTTCCTGAAGAATAACAGAAACTAGTGTTCCGGAGGATGTGGAACTTATGGGACACTGATCTTTCAGGATCTTTTGTTTGACTCCTTGAATTGAAGGACTTGAAAGAAAGAAATGAAAATAAAACCAAAATTACAAGAAGTAGACAAGCACCCATACTCCCGAAAACCCACCCATAAGGGAATCCAGCAGAATTATGCATAGAATTGCCTGCAGGAATATAATATTTAATTCAGGAACAGTTTCACAATTGGGGCATTCCGAGTGAATGATTTCTTTCTTTTCTCGGAGAAGGGAGGATTAAAAAAGGACTAGTAGTGATAAGAAATTTCAAGTGAAGTTCATTTTGGTTATAAAAATACACAAGAAAAACAAGGTATCATCAATTATATTCATTTAAACAATGACATAGAACACATTTCAGAATCAAAGGAAGGAAACTAATGGCATGGTGTATCTAATATATCTTCATCCAAGCAACTACTAAATCACCAAGGATATAAACTTGAAAGGGATATGCATTTTGAACTGAATGGACCAGAAAAACACATACAAACATAAACAATTAGATCATACCTGAGAATGTAACAGATGTTTCTGATGAAGTAGGTGCAGAAGAAGGAGAGGATCCATTGTTTACAGAATAAGGCATGCCAGGAACTACAAAAAGGCAAAAATCATGAAGCCTGAAGTACTAAAACAAAATGAGGCAAATGTAAGTAGAGAAATACTATAACTGGTGAAAAAAAAGGCAGAATGGAAATAGACGATAAGGCCTTGTTTCCTTGCAAAGATTGTAAATTTGAATTATTTATATATAATAAGGCAGCAAACCTTTTGAGTTGCCTTCTTGAACCAATGTAAATGAGGAAGTTTAATCATTTTTTTAGAACTGGTTTTCTGTCTGGTTTTGAGCAGATGAGTTCTGAGTGGGACCAATATTTATGTAACAAATTAAAGAGAATGATTAAGTTTTGTGCAATAATGTGTTGTGTGAATTAAACAGTGCCATACCTCAACTTATTTGGGATAAAAAATTTGACACAAGTATAGCTTTTCAAGAAGTGAAATAAAATCTAAACATTTCTTTATAAGCTAGGTGAAAGTATCAGAAGTATTTGTTGTAATATAGAGTTGAAATGCACAATTTTTATTGATGATGTGTACACTATATAAATACCATTACAATTGTAAAACATAAAAAACACCTAAAATACTAGGAAACAAATAATATTCTCTAATATGCTCCTCAAGATGGTATCCCAGAGATGACACCAATCTTGCTGCAAATAGCTAACAGAGGTCAAGAAAGTGACTTGGTGAGTGTATAGCAACAGGAATATTAGTAACTCGCAGTTCAAAGGACTGCACCAGATCACAAACAAAGTGATAATCAATAGATAAATGCTTCATCTGAGAGTGAAAAACTAGTTTAGCCAAAACATAGGTGGCAATCAAATTATCGGCGAAAAGCATGATAGGTGTAATAATTGGAAGAAGCAATTCTCTCAAAAGTGACTTAATCCATTCAAGCTTTGATGTTGCAGAGGCAATGGTGAGATATTCGGCCTTAGTCAAAGAGCGTGCACCCATGCACTACTTGGTGGATTTCCAGGAAACCGAATTAACACCCAGAAAAATAACAAATGCACATGTAGAACACCGATCATCCGGATCTCCTACCTAGTCCGCATCATAGAAGCCATGAAGTGGGAGAGGTGTATCCGCAAGAAGACGAATGCCAAGATCCCTAGTACTATTGAGATACCAAAGCAAACGCTTCACACAGTGTATCTCTGAAGGGGCATGCATAAACTGTAAGAGCTTATTGACAGCAAAGGAAATATCAGGATGGTTCATACGGAGATGTTAAAAACCCCCATCCACCTGTCAAAACTTAGTCGTATTAAAGGACAGAGACCCATCATGCAGCAACAATAGGAGTGGAGATTGTCTTGGAGTCAAGCATGTTTTGTTTGGAGAGAAGATCAGCGGCATACTTCTGCTGGGACAAAAGAAGACCATTTGAGATTGGGCGAACCTCAATCCCACAGAAGAAGGAAAGAGACCCAAAATCCTTAGTCACAAATTTTGCATTAAGTTGACATACTATAGCGTCAACAAAAAAAAGCATCACTACATATAACGATTAGATCATCAACATATATAAGGAAATAGATAACAACACTATCCTGATAATAAACAAATAAGGAGGTATCAACCCGGAGGCGATAAAGCCTAAGAGACCAGGAAGGCGCGAAGCTCTAAATACCAAGCGCACGAAGCCTATTTCAGGTCATCAAGCATCTTATGCAGACAACACACATGATCCGGAAATTCAACACTACGCATACCTGAAGATTGCACCATATAAACCTCCACTATGAGACAACCATTGAGAAACGCATTGTCGACATCAAGTTGACGAAGCCACCACCCCATTCACAGCTAGACTAAGAATAATATGAATGGTTACCGGATTAATAACAGAGTTGAATGTATCATAAAAGTCAAACTAGGACGCTGATGAAAACCCTTAGCAACAAGGCGAGCCTTATACCGATCAATAAAGCCCACCTAATGTAAAACAACACCCACAAGATACTGGTCTGGCAAAGGCGGGACAAGAGTCCAGGTTTGATTTCGAAGAAGAGTATCATACTTATTATGCATGAGCGCTTGTGTGACAGCGGATAGTTCACAAGGATGTGAAAGGCTGGTATGAAGGATATACTTTGGGTTGGGTTTGTGAATGACATTTTTGGTGCGAGTTTGCATGGGATGCTAGTTTAGGGAAGTGAGAGGGGAAGAGAGAAACGATGGGCTAGAAGATCGATCGCCACTAGGCAGCATGGACAACCCAACAACAGGCGACAGTGAAGGTGAAGGAGTCCGCTGCGGGTGGCTACGGCTAGTGGCGGGTTGCAACACTGGTGTCAGAGGGTCCCACGAGAGCATTGGTGCAACACCAGGAGGAGGTGACGACAAATGAAAAAATATGCTCCACAAACTTAATATGACAAGATACAAAGACGTTTTTTTTAGAGCGAGATCATAACACGGGAAGACACTCTGAGTGAGAGAATAGCCAAGATAAATGCAGGAGGTTGACTTGGGATCAAGCTTGTGGTCGGAGTAGGGGCGCAACCACGGAAAGCATAAACATCCGAAGACATGAAGCTTCGAAAGATAAGGGACGATGGTGAACAATTTTTCAAAGGAGGACATGTGGGAAAGACCGACCTTAGGCATGCGGTTAATCAAATAGACTGCTGCAGCAAAGGCATAGTGCCAGAAAGTGAGTGGAATATTGAATACAATAAAAGTATAGTATACATCTAATTTTTGCATAAAGGATAAAGTCATATATACTTCGTAAAATGATCAACGAAGATAACATAATATCTTAGCCCATTAAATGACAAAATAGGAGATGTTCATACATCAGAAAAGATAATATCCGAAGGAGCACGGACGAAATACTAGATTTATGAAAAGACAACTTATGACTTTTATTAATATTGCAAAAGTGCAAGAAAATTTTGACAAAATATTTACACGAAATGAAAGACCCAAGTTAAACAAAAACAGTCGCAAAATACCTAATGAAAGATGACCTAAATGATTATGTCATAAGGACATAGACAACAAGACAAATGTAGAAAGGGCAGGAGCAAACAATAGCTTAGACTCATATTTTGGCCATAATAGACACCATCTCTACAAACCCCGCTGACTAGTGTTGCCCTTGTATGATGATCCAATATAGAGTCAAAAAAGAAATGTAATGGGATTAATAGCAAAAAGCACAGCGACAGAAATTAAGTTTTTTGACATGCCTGACACATATAAAACATTGAAAAAAAAACTAAAGGTAATATATAAAGTGGAGAAAGAGAGAAGCAATGTGAGTGATAGGTAGTCCAGAACCATCACCAATAATAACGCTATCGTTCCCAGAGTAAGGCTTATGCAACCAAAGAGTAACGAGATCAGTAGTAACATGATGAGAGGCGCCAAAGTCAACCACCCATTCTCGAGGATCAAACGGAGGGGCAAAATGAATGGCAGTGTGAGTAAACAGTGCACTATATGCGAGACATGGAGCGCACGACGAAGCCAACAAAAGCAAGGCTAGCATCGAGGCAGTCATATGACTGCACTGGCATGTAGAGTGACCTGTGACACCATAGATCAGACACAGCCGACTGTGCAGGCGGGCGAGCAGAAACATCGGGCAAGCAGGTGCGGCTAATAGGACATCGTCGGAATCTACCATGCCTACGACTACGCAAAGTTTGAATTAGAAGTCTACTGATGACCACGACGAGAGTTTGAATACCAGGTACGTGAATTCCCTACTGAGACATAAGAGCAATCTGGTGCCGAAGATGGAGATGGTGTTAAGATTTTTATTGGGTCTCATAGCTCAAGAATTGCTCGGAGAACTTTCTCAAAGGTAACAGGATATCACCAACGTACAGGGCATGTGAGATAGTGCAGTAGTCTTGATAAGATACACACGAATAGAGAGCTCATCAAAGTCAACTTTGACAGCGCAAGAGCGTCAATATTTCTTTTGATGTCTTGCATATAATCAGTGGTAGATCTGTTACCTGGTGAGGACTAGCAAGGTTTTGACGATGCGTTATAATCCTACTACATGAGAGAGTAGCAAAGGTTCTCTCCAATGTCTGCCACGTGTATCTAGATGAAGTGGATGCAAAAATAAACTGCACAAGATCATGAGACATCGATCCAACAATAGCATTGCCTAAGGGTTAGGCGTTATTTGTACAGGGGGCAAGGGCGCGAGTCATCAACAAATCCCAGTAAGTCATACTCAAATAGAAGAG
>JBBPFP010000076.1:4072808-4085616 GCA_037974795.1 Kaempferia galanga
TATACTTAGGTATTTGGCACCAATACAAGTAAGTATAATAACCAAAAATACCTTTATTAATATTGGAATTTGATACAATGAGTTCATACAACAATCAACATTTGATTGGCTCTAGGGCTCTTACTAACAATATATATATATATATATATATATATGACTCCAATTGCGCTCGTGAGACAATCGGTGGTCATGCTCGTGTGGATACCGCTAGAGGCACAAACGTACTGATCGTGTTGAGATTGACCAAACTCTAAGATATGCAAAAGGGTTTTATGCATCAAGAGGTAACGGCTTTATAAAATCTACGATGTAATTAGAATTCACTTGGATCTCTAATGGATTTTTTTTCTACTGCGTTTATTTTAATCCTTTAATGTTGCATGGAACCCAACACCTTTTCTATATCATCCTTCTTGCTCACTTACATCTTCTGCCAAGGTTTATTATCTGTGATGCTCCTTAGTCATCGGATCTATGTGGGTTCTCCTAAGTCCATATACACTCAAACACATATTAAAACTCAACAAGAATCTAACTTAAAACCTATTTGACAGCATATTAAAATATAATTCAGGGTTCTAACATTTCAAGCATATATATCATGTTTCCGTACTTTGACATGATAGAAATATCAAATTTCACCATCCTTGTAAAGATCTTTTTAAAATCATTATCGATACTAAGAATACCGAGTAACAAACATAAATTTGTATCCTTTTTTATTGATATTATGCACGTATAAGTTATCTCATGGCTAATACCTCAAAAGATATTATGCAGTCACGAGTTTCATAGTTTATACGAGAGCAATGCTACACTTGCAAACAACTTTTTTTGGGATCCTAAAAGAGCCATCTGAGTACTTTAAGGTGAATTTTATAATATGTACAACTTTAACATGTTCAACAAGGAGAAAGAGAGGGATAAAAAAAAGTTATACACCTTTACTTCCCTTTAAACTCAGCAAAATTAAAAAGCCTCACCTCGACCCTTAAGCAATTTCTTCTCCACTTGCCTTTTCACCTTAGATGGCATCTAATCAGTCTCACAGGCTACCCAATTAGTTAAAGGTTGACATATTTAGTACAATAAAACAGGGATAAATTCCGAACAAGCACATACCTTCTAGAAAAAAAAATCTTCCTACCTGCAGCTACTTAGCGGTTGACTATAAGTCGACTTCATGGTTCATCTCCTTTCATATAATATGTGGACAAACGGTAAAAAACATATGAGATGAATATAATAATTTTTTACTACAATTAAATGACATTTAAAAGCTAAACCCTGTTAAGAAAAGTGATTCTTTCACCCATTTGAGCCACAGTCATCCCAATCAAATTGTATCTATCTTGAGCAAGTCCAACTAACTCCCAAATATGCTCACTTTAGACAATCTAATAGAGTATTTGATTTAAATTATTTTTTTTCATTTTCTAAAAAATTATCGAGGTTTGTGTATTTTTTATTTTTTGACAGAAAATATGATTTTCTAGAAAACATATTTGGTTTGTATTTTCCACATCTGTTTTCTAAAAATACAGAAAGCATTTTCTGAAAAATTAGAAAATATCTAAAAGTCATTTTTTAAAATGGTTCAAATCAAATGCACCCATAATATTTTTTCATTTATTAGAAGATGACTTTTAAATATTCTCTAATTTTTTAGAAAATGCTATCTCTGTTTTTTTTAAACAGAAATAAAAAATACAAATTAAATATTATTGTTTAGAGAATCATATTTTCTTAGAAAATAAAAACAAAAAAACACTCAAACAAATGTTTCCTAGATTGTGCTGCTGTTGTCTTTGACTCAACTTGTACTTGTTATGATTTCAAATCCACGTCTGAGCTCATTTAATGATCAATATATTTCTCTAAAATTGCTTTAAAAAAATGAACAAACTGATTTGAAAATAACTATTTTTGAAGAATTAATATATAATACTATCTCCGGAGTGTAAGTAATATTATAAATCAGTTTATGCTCTCATTATAATATAATAATAATAAACTTGATTTTTTTCTATGTTTTAATCTAAAATCAAAGCATTCAGATTTTTTTTCACATCAAATGCCAATTTACATTTTCTTCTGCATTGCAAAGTGCATTACAAAACTCGCACTCCAAATTTATTTTTCTAGTTGAAATAATGGTAAATTTGAGATTTTATTCTAGTTGGGTTGACTGTGTTTGAAGCAAGTTTTGGTTAAGATTACTGGATCGCCCAAGATAAATTGGATATATGAGGGCATTCTGGCGAAGTGGACAACAAAATCATCGTCACATTTTATTTGATTCCTATCTTCCAAAACATTATACATGTTCATTGCAATAATGTTAGCTCAAGCACATCAACAGAATACAAGATATCACCAAGGATCGTATTTTTGAAAAGCTATTCGACTTCCAAATTCTAACATTTTGTGACAATAAGAAATCAATAATCCTCACTTAAATGAAGATAAAATTAAAAAAAAAAAAAAAAAACCTAGAAGTACATGCAGCGCAGCATCGATTGCAATACACATTAACTGCAACTAGAAGAACCCTTGGTTCACAGGCAAAAATGCAAACAAAGGATTAAAGAAAAATAAAATAAAAGTCATCTTCACATAACAAAACAACACCTAGCTTTTTAGATACATGAATGCCGCCTCCACCCTGTGAATGTGAATGAAATAATGATGCAGCTAGCCAGAAAAAAAATGGCAGCAAACAAATAACTAAAAATAACTGAGGTGGGGGGAGTTAGAGCACTTTAACTCCACTTGGGCATTTGCCTTCCATAGCATCCTTTTTGTTGCGGCAATCGAGACAGAGGAAGGGGCCTTTCCATGGCTTTGAGCTGGTGGAGAAGATGGAGCCGGCGTGAACTGATATGCCTTCACTTGGAGCAACCTCCGTCTGACATATAGCGCATGTAAACATATTTGAGGTTTTCTCTGCAGATGGGTCATTCCCTAGCCTAAAAAACAGAATTCAAGAATGTGAAATCCAGATTCCCATGGAGATAGACTTTGTAAACAAAATCTTTCTGCACCAGTAACATTGTGTATAGACTAAGATCAACAAGTCCACCCATTGTCGAATTAGCTTCACTTGTAGTATTGTCACAATCAAATTATATGTTCATGACTCAGCAAAATTGATGGTCTTAAGAACTAATACATTATTAGAGGGTGCTTCAGAAATTTGAAAAAAAATAATAATAAGAGTTAGTATGGTACATATTCAATTTAAAAAGTGGTTTTCATTAGCCAAGTTATTTTGGTAAATCAGTATACTAAGGTACATATTCAATTTGATTAGCTAGTCACCAGACATTTTTAAATTAAAAAAGTTCTTAAATCTAGAAAATGCTAAACATAAGCACAAGATGTGGTATATATAGTGCACATATAACTAACCTCCTCCATTTACACTTTTAGCTTTGCCGTAAGAAAATTATTAACTAGATAATATGATGTCTGGAGTTGGTATAAGATAAGAGTGAGAAATGAACTTACATTGGATATGAGTTTACAAAAATACTCTATATGGCTCATTAGACACTTACCTTTCAGAAAGCATTGCTGAACCTTCTTCAAATATTTCTTCAACTATACTAATAGAAGATAACTTCTTTGATAGCTTATTAGCAGAATCTTTCGATCTTTTTCTGAAGATGAAAGACTTGAATTTGTTTGTTTTTCTTGGTGGAGATGGAGGTGGTTCTGAATGATCAGGTCGAGCAACGTCAACAACAATGCAAGTTGTATCATCCTTCAAGCCCCTTGTCCTAAGTGCTTCCTGGTTGGTTATCAGCCATGATATTCAGGATGGAAATTGTGAATTATATTATTTATAAATGATTGATTATGCAAAAACCAAAAAATAAAAATAATTGGAGGAAATGATGGTGAAATAAAACTGAGCTGGAAATGGGAAATTTTTATAAGTGGTCACCTTAACAACTTGTCTGGCAGCAAGTTCTGTGGGTAAACCTCGGCAAGAATTCGCAGCCATTTCAGAAGTGAGAGCGTCCCATATACCATCTGAAGCAATTATAAGTCTTCCACCAGAATTTGGTAGCTGATATAAAACTAGATTTTTAGGCCAAGTGAAATGTGAAATAGCTAATGTTCTAAATCCAGTAGAATTGAAAAAAAAGTTGCAATATTAGTTGAGTGGCCAACCCCCATTTGACCATCTTTGCATGATTGGCGTCTTTAGTCTATTTGTGCTTTATGAATGAAAAAAGAGAAACTAGCAGCAAGATAATACCTTGACTTGCTTGACATAAGGAACAGGAACAATAAATTCCCCAACATCCATATCTCCTATTGATCTGGACAAGCATAACCCTCCTGGCCAACAACGAAGGGGACCAATCTGGAAAGAGGATGTAAATTTTAAGAGAATGACAAAGGCCCGCCGAAGAAAACCAAATGCTGTTGGTCAATGTGATCTTTACATGAAAAACAAATAAACCGCACCTCAGCACCACCAACAACATTGAGTCTCCCAACTTCACCTCCGCTAGCAGTAACTCGTTCCCGCCTATCCACGGCACATCATAATCTATGAAATATAGGAAACATTATCTAATTGGTGTTATGAAAATAAACAGCATTGATACTCACTCTTCAACATTTTCTTCAAGTCTATGATCCACAGTAAGTGCAGAAACCACCCCTCGTGCATCTAAGATGCATCGAGAGTCTCCTACTGAAGCAACAGTAATTGTCCATTCATTGATTATTACAAATGTCACTGTGGTTCCAGATGTTTGTCCTGAAAACAAAATAGAACCACTGACATAAGAAACATGTATGCAGGCAAAGCATCTAAATTCTAAAGCATATATCTGAAAAGGAACGTAAAGCCTGCCTTTTCGCTGGAATTCTTTATCAGTCTTTACAAATCCAGCTACCAAAGCACGAGGTAGAGCTTGAAGCCATTCTTCCCGACTAAGCCCACTAGGAATTGCACCCATAACATGATTCAACAAGTTATCTCTCGTATATATTGCAGCAGCATTACCATTATGCCCATCGAAGACCTTAAAGAAAATAAATATTGATGAATTAATTTGAAATGTATAGTTCAACTAATGTACAAAGGCTCAACTTACAAAATATAAAAGTTCCATTTTAGACAAATTAAAACGTGAAATAAATATTCTGACTCAAAAGGTTTAATTCTGAATAATCAGCAAAGGAACTGATTGACCTTATCTGACTTCCTGTTAGATAATGCAGAGAATAACTTAGTAAAAAAATCTCTCATTCAGATAAGTGTGGTTTGGAAATTTAATAAGCATGATAAATTACATCATCCTAAGGTTAGAAAACCCCCCTATCCCTCAATATCTCTTTTGGTTTGGTTTGTTTCTTCATCAATTCTTCACCTAGGGAATCTGGCATATGCTGAGGATCTGTCTATACTGTTTTTAATTAATGTTTTAGCTTAGTTTTGGGCAAAATATTCTGTAAGGAAAAGTAGCTTTGATCCTTACATTTGTTTGATTGTGCACATATAGAGCAGCTGATTTGGTTGTTTATATATATAATGTAATGTGCATTGTGCACAGCGTAAGTTTTTTCCTTTTTTTTATTTTTTTGTTTAATTGTTTTTAAAGTTCCCGGTTATGCCAGTAAAATTTTACCTTTAGAGTTTAGGAGTTAGATTATAGTATTAAGTGAAAAAAAAAAAATAGATACACACGGAGTGTGCAGCGTAAAGGGTGTAGCATATCAAAACTATATATAGAGAGATCTATCTTGTCAGCATATCCATGTTTTATTTTTCACTTTTTTATATATTAAAACTTTTAAATTGCATTTTATATCTCTATTTCATTTCATATATTTTTCATATAGTATTTATATCTATCTAAATATCATGCTTTAAAATCTATTCTTTTATTTGTTAGGGAATAGTAGTATATTCATTGTGGTGCTAGGACACCTTGGTCAAGACCAAAAAAAAAAGAAGAAGAAGAAGATTAAATGGCCAAATAGTTCAAGCTTCAAATTCAATAAAAAAACAGTAAAAAATGAAAACGGGAGAAAATAAGATCCTTTCCTCCATGCTTAAATTGTCTTTTCCATTTTGACTAGACATTTGTTATTCGTCTAAAGAACCAACACGGGAGAAAATGAGGAACCTAGAGATAATATAAGCGCTATACAATATGTTATGAATAAGATCACAATAAGATTCATATTTATAACATCTTCAAATAATTTTTCTGGTTTCTATTTAAAAAAAAAGCCCTAATACACATCTTAAACATTGAGTTTTCCCTTTTATAATGTCATGTCCATAGTTGTCACAAGCGCAAAAAAGCGCTCAAGGGTCTTGGGGCTTAAGGAGCAAAACGAAGCGGCATGCTTTATGGAAAAAAACCTAATAAACATAAGGACTAATAATCTATTAAAAGTCTTTAAAAATGTCTTTGAGAATCCAAATGTCCATAAGTAAATTTTCTTTGATAAGCAGTAAATTATTCAAAAACTAAAAATAAATTAAAAGTCTTTGAAAATGCGATAGATGAAATAACAAATATTCAAATATCAAAATAACCATCTTCTTCATCTTCATTGTCCAAATCTACATCATTGGCTCCATTACTTGATTTGTATCCATCCGTATCTTCTTCTTCAGTTTCATCATTCTCTTCAGCAGTTAGCTTTTGTTACTGATGCAGATGATGATGCTCCTTTTGAAGAAGACACATTTTGAGAACGAAAGTCATACGCACTTTCACCAACCCTAGATCAGCAGGTTTAGGGCTTTACAATTTGAAGTTTGAACTTATATAAAAGAAAATAAAAACTGATTTGGAAAATTTTTTTAGTTTGGAAAATTCTGCGCTTTGTGCAAAAGCGAGTGAACACTTCGCTTTTGCGCGAAGCGCTCCGCTTCGAGTGTCTCCGAAGCGCAATAGGTGTGCTTCGCCTCTCTTCACGCTTAAGCGAGCGAAGTGCGCGCTTGTGACAACTATGCCTTAGGCTCAGAATATATGACAATAAAACAACTTCTATATCAGTTGCAGGCTCACTCTGACTCTGACTTTCGCATTCTCTCACTCTGACTTTTTTCTTTTATCAGGACGAGCTTATGAGCAATGAGGAACTATTCTTCAGTTTATCACAAGTTCTGCGAAAATTTCCAAAAGAAACTGGTAAGCTTCCATTATATGTTAAGTGACTATGATTGTTTGTCAAGTGACTGCTCATCTATACAGTCTTTTCTCAGATAAAGTACTCTGTCACTTCTGCTTCAAACCTAAAAAGGTTACAGAAGAAGCCTTGAGGCCTACAATAAAAACTAGGAAGGTCCAAATGCTGATATCAGATATCATAGTTCTTAAAACTGCTTTGGATGCCTTACCTTTCCTCTCTAAGGTATTCATGAATCTGTCGTGATAATTGATGTTATTGGGTTTTTTATATCTAAGCTATAGGAGAACAATGCAAGATAAGCCATCTACTTTAGCACTAGCAACTATTTCATTCTTAGCTGATCTTGCAAAATTTTCCGCCTGAAGACATTATGACTGGATGATATGCATGTAGGAAATGTTATCATTTAATGCATGATTATTCTATTTGAAACAATGTCAACATGTGCTTTAAACACATCTATGTTTTGCCCATATTTGAGTAAAAGTCGCTGTAATTACTTTTCAGGTGCTTAAAGATGCAAAAAGTTTTCTTCTTTGCAATATCTACAAGACTGTTGGTGAAAATACTAAATATGGAGCAATGAGAAAAAGGTTTGTATCACAATCTGCCTCTTTGTTTCAACATACATCTTTTTTCTTGAAAATGAATTTTGAGTGAACCAATGTGTTCACGCATGTCTTTATTTTGAGTCAAACTGAAGTTTCGTTAACATATATCTTAGGGATCAGATGACCTAGCTAGATAGCAAATGCCCCTCTTTCTAAAGGATTTCAAAAATACTCGCTGGAAGATTACTTTTGGTAGTTTAACAAATGCAACAAAAGTAAAGTAAATAAAACAAAACAAATACTTGATTTAATATGATTCACAGTCCCCCACGAGCTACTATGTCTATGACCTAAGTCTCCAAACAATCACCAAGCTTTTCAGCTTCTCAGTCATCACCGGAGATGGAGAAACCTCTTACCATTTCTTTGATTTAGAATTAAGCACAAGGAAACTGAAATAAAAATTACAAAGAGCTTAGGAATGTCTTTTAAGTATGCGAGAATGTTAGCCTTCAATACTGCTCCATCTTCTCTTTTCATAAATGTAGGTTTTGGCTGCTACCATTGCTGCCCGATGTCCACGGATCGACTACTAAGTTACTACTAGTTGACTACTCACATTAGACTTTAGCAAATTAGACTGTTGTTGTTCCATCAATGGTTTATGACAATTTGAATTCTGTAACAGCAGTCGATTGGACATTTTCTAGTAGTCAATTGATCCATGATCAGTTGATTCACCAGTCGATTAAGCTGTGAAAAACAAATCTATTTACTGCCTAATTGGCCCCAGTTGATTGTGCTGGTCTATTGCACCTACCAGTCAACTGATAATCACTATGAGTCAATTGGAAATACCACAACTCGACCTTTACCTCAATATCTCCTTATTTGGGGTTGAGATTTTATGAGTCGATTAATCAAGTCTCATCAATCGACTAGACTGGATCACCACAAACATAAACTTATTTTATTTGACCTCTGAGTACCGAACTCAGCTTTCAGTATTGGTATCATATACCAGTTGACCGCCAATTGATTGGTGTGCTTGACATGACCATTCTAAGGTCGAATTCACCTATATTGAGGTACTACCCTCAACCTGGGATAGAGTCTCTCAACACTTAATTCCCTCAGAGTTTTACCTTAGCCTCAAAGCCATCTTCCTTCAACCCTATATCCTTCGGATATACCCGAGCCCACAGCTTCTCTCCGTGCCATCGTTCACTCCTTTGACTTTGAAGTTTGCTTCCCTCGGCTATATTTTGATGTTCCTCCTCCTACAGTCCCTTAGATGCTGCATGCCATCCTTTACCAATCTCCGTGGACCTTAAGCTATCAGAAATCCAACCAAGTTAGCTGCACAATGTCATCTCCATGTATATTCTACCAAGTCCTGCAAACTTAAACACACACAACAAAATAATAGACAAACTTATTTAAACCCTTTGCCTACCCATTAAGATGTCTGATTGCACCAACAACATAGGGACTTTAAGATTATCCACCAACAAAAAAAGGGTCACAGAAGCCTTTAGTCTAGGTTTAACATGAATTGCAGCTGGAGTAGGACACCATCAAAAACTAATTGGTCCACAACAGGTGCCCTTATTTTCCACAAGTGGAGTCTTTCCCCATAACTTTAAGGCATCAGATGGAATAGTTTCAAAGGTTAATTGCAGCACATCAAATTCTCCACACAGAATATTGGGCATTCTTCTTTTCCTCTGAGAAGATTGCTTGGCCAGCAGAAGCTATCTGCCAGCAGTGGAGTTGGCTGACCAGTGAATAGAAACTACGGCAAAAGGTCTGGTTCCAGCCCAACATAACCATTGGACAGGAAAACAAAAGATGCTGAGCTAGTTCTGGAATAGGAATTTGCCTCTGGGAGTGAGTACATGGGCACGTGCATCCCATTTAGCTCGTGGGGGAAGGAAAGCTGGGCCAGCAGAAGCTAATTCTGGAATAGGAATCATTATCAAATGTCCTATCATAAATCCAATTTGATAATGATTCCTCTTCCCTTTCAGATTTACACAGATTAATCAGCTTTGATTCTGGAGTTGGCTTTGGTGCTTTTGCTTTTGGTGAAGGAAAGCTGTAAGTTGACAATCAGATCCTCAATAATGCATCACAGTCCAACAACAAACATTTTGAATATCAACTTCACCAGAATGTACTCTACTGCCATACAACAGTTATCAGTTAGCCTGCTTCTTCTAATTTTGTGATATGTGTTAGATAGAAATAGTTGATGCATTTGGAGGTGGTTTCCTTGCATGAAAATCCTCAAATAAGTCATGTCAAAGCATGTCTTAGGAGGACAAGAGGAACTCCACATTGAACCCATCTGGCTTCAGACCTACAATTTTCCCAATCTTCAAGAGGCACTAAGAATCTCTTCTTTCAAAAATGTGACTAATAGGTCCATGAACCTGTCATGATCAGCAAAAAATGTAAAGGCATAATTGCAGCAAAGAGCTAGTAGTACACATATGTTCTGAGTAGTGATCAGAAACTTCAAGAATAGCTGGGCTCTAGTGTTATAATTTCTCTGCCTCTTTTCATTTGCTGCAATGTGATAGAATTTAGAATTCTTGTCCCCATTCTTGGCTCATCTAAACTTTGGTCTTGCCCAACTTCAATGAGTGGAGCTCAACTTTGGCCTTGCTTTCTAACTTGGAAGTTGCAAGTGTTTTTGCCCTCCGAAACTATTCGTTTGACATGTTCTCCTAGAAGAAAGTTTTCCTTACTCTCAACTTGAGCCTTAACAAAGCTCTCCCACCTTCTAAGCCCAGATCCTAAGGGGGAAACCCTCAAACTCAAGTGCACACATCAGTTTCTTTGACCGACCATTTCGCACCTTCTCTGGGAACTCATACTGGAAAAACTAGTTAATTTTGAAGACAAAAGATGCTAGGAGTGAGGAAATTAACCTTGCAAGATCAGAAAAGGATGAGGGAATGATTAGGATGACCACGGAGATAGAGCAACATCTCTGCATCCTTGAAACATCTCTGCAACACTAGAATTGATGCAGATGCTGTCCAATTTGGCATGACATGGATTTCCCCCTTGTGAACTTGCCCATGTGAACTGGCAACCCTGCAATGGTACATCCTATATTTCTTGATCAGAAAGCCAATCATTAAGCATATCTGAAGTTGCTTGACTCATGATGCAATATGCCCTTTCTGCCATAGATAAGGTGGAATTGAAATACCTTCCAACAAGCCACGATCCATCAAAAAGACCACCAAGATATTGCAATTCCATGAGGAAATTAACCCACTCTACACTTGAGCGAGGACATAGATTGAAGTGACATGAAATATATTTGGCGATCATGAATCCTTGAGAGAGATCGAGATAGAGTAATCTCCAAAATGATGATCCAAAAGTGTCCATCTGTTAGAGTATTCAAGCGCCAATCTACTCGATCAGCCAACAACCACAAGGCAACCCCAACTATAAGCTCCACTCCTCTTATAGAATACCATTTGCGAAGTGTTAGGAAGAACTAGCTTTTGTCTTGTATAATATAATGAGACGACATATATTCTCCATCACAAGATCTATTATAGATTGCCACTTGGATAACTTGTTGATCCCTCTGATATTCCAATAAGTAAGCTTTAAGGAACATGCATTGAGAAAGGCTAGGAACTAAAGAATTAGGGTGTGGAGAAACCACTCTGTCTATGAGAGGCCAACTCAGTCACTTCTCTATTTACAGCCATGTTGTTGCCTTGGATCTTGAAGTCTGCTTCCTCACAAATCAACTTCATTCCTGTACTGTCTCTGGAGAACTGTTCAGCCTTTCAATAGCAAAGGAACATTGACTGAGCCCACTACATTCGAAGGGGTTGGACTGCTAGAGAACTCCATCCTCCTTGATGTTATGTGAGAGCCATGTAAAGACCCCTTCTTGTAAGTGATCACCCACTCCAAAACCGCTGTCCCCTCTTCCACTGATGCTAGGATGTGTGCGCTTCTACATACAACTCAACCCCTCTTCCCTATTCAGGATCAGAAGCTCCTCCATTAACAACGTCTATGTAGAGCAGAAAAATGTATAGTCTGCCTGTTGAAGTGGCATAAGAATGTGACTTAGGGTCTATTATTAGTTAATATATATTTATTTGTATATATTAGCTAATATATCTTGTTAATTAGGTAATTGCCAATTAGTCTAATTAGGATTCTTTAGTTAGACTCTTTCCTTATTTTTGGTTTCTTTAGTCGGATTCTTTCCCTTGAAAGGATTCCTAGTTTGTATATAAATAGACCTCTTGTGTAAAGGATTGATGAATAAGAAGAATACTTTATTTTGTTTCATGGTATCAGAGCCTCCGAAATTAGGTTAAATCGGCTCTTCTTTTCCTCTCGCGCCGCCTCTTTTCTTCTTCCACGCCCGCGGCGCGCGACCACAGCCGCAGACCCGACGCGACATCCTCTTCCTCGCGCGATCTCGCCGGAGACAGCGCCGACCCTGCCGCGATTGTTTCCCCTTCCTCGCGCGATCTCGAGTCCTCGTCCTTCTGCGGTGATTGCGATCGCGATCGCGATCTCTCTGGTGCAGGGTTACGTTTCGTCTCTTGACGCGATCGCTTCGCGGAGCTTCCGCCTCGCAGTACAATCGTGCTCCTCCTTTCCCACTGTCTTCTCTCTGTCGGAGCCATCCACGCGGTCTTCGGCCAAGAGCAAGGAGGTGTTGCTGCCCTTTACTGGTCTCCCTGTTGCTGCCTGCTCTTCTGTTCAGTCCAGAACAACAGCAGTTGCTGCTGTGTCGTTTCTCTGCTGCCCTTCTTCCGTGCCATGGCTGAAAGTAAGCCTTCCTTTGTGACGGATATTGTGCCTGTGGTATCTAAAATCACAGATTACAAGTTAAATGGTTCAAACTACTTGGATTGGAGTAAAACTGTTCGTCTTTACCTACGAAGCATTGATAAAGATGAACATTTGACTGATGATCCTCCTCAAGATGGTTCCAGACAGACATGGCTGAGGGAGGATGCTCGCTTATTTCTTCAGATTCGAAATTGTATTGATAATGAGGTAATTGGCTTAATTAATCACTGTGA
>JBBPFP010000076.1:4085716-4096368 GCA_037974795.1 Kaempferia galanga
CGGATTCTTTCCCTTGAAAGGATTCATAGTTTGTATATAAATAGACCTATTGTGTAAAGGATTGATGAATAAGAAGAATACTTTATTTTGTTTCAGGGTCTAAGAGGGAAGGGCTCAACAATTCCTTGACTGAGTCTGCAACATTTATGGACAGCTGGTGGACTTGCCGAATTTGAGCTGGAATGGATGCCAAGTGGGTCAACAGGCTTTGGTTACCCTGTTTTGGCCTAATGCCTTGGAGGAGACCTCCAGTTGGATAGATGATAAGACCGTATTGTCATGATACAATTTCAAACTCAAATTTAATTACAGAACCTTCTCTACGCTAATGTAACATAGTGATGACTCGGGTCATTTCAACGAATGTAACGATAGGATGATAATTCTTAGGATTGGTTTATTGCTTTGGATTTTTGATGTTGAAATTGGGGTTTGGATTTTGGGTTGCTAAGATTAAGGAATGAAAAACAATGCGAGTAATTAAGGTCTAATCTAATCTAAACTACAATTGCAAGAGGTTTAAAGGAAGCACAAGCATGAAATGAAATCTAATCTAACTTAACCTACGTGCATCTAAATATACGACAAGAACCTAAACCATTTAAATGGAACAAGACAAAGCAAGACTTAAATGAAAAAATGAATCAATGGAAATCAAAGTAATGTAAGGGACACAACAACAAACACATAGGATGTATAAAAACTAAGCTAAGCTAAGACTAAGGTAAGGTGGAGATCTCTCCTTTCAACGGTGGATGTGGATTCCACCGATGAAGGGGGAGTGCCTCTCTTAATCCACTAGGGTTCATTGATGCAGATGGATCCTCTTCTTCTAATCCAAAGAAGAGATGATGTCGACAAAATGGTGGCGATGAATGGAACACGTAATCTCGAAACGTGGTGGAGAATCCGAGTTCTCCCTAATCCGTTTGATAGGGGTGTCAAAAATGACCCTACCCGACTTGAAAAAAATCAGGTTTGGGTTGGGAATTTTCGGGTTCGGGTAGGAGGGTTTTCACGTTGAAAATTTTCTCATATGGTTCGAGTTGACCCGGGTTCACTCGAATTTAGGGTTTAGTGTGTTTTTTAGGGTTCAATCAAATTTTATTTTCAAAATTAAGATGCTTTAGTGTATATTAATATCAATGCTAGTATGATATTGATGGAGTATTGAAATAAAAGTGAAAAATTATAGAGAAAATAGCTATACAAAATGTCATTTTGAATAGGGTTATTTAGGTCGGGCTCAGGTTGGTCGGGTTAGGGTTTAGCGGTTTTGAATTGTATTCGAGTTTACGTTGGGATTTAAAAAAAAAAAAATTTCAACCCGAACCCGACTGGACCTATCCGAATTGACACTCCTATCGTTTGAGCTCGGGGGAATGCCATCGAAGATGGAATGGATTCTCTTCCTCTCTAATTTGAGAATGAGATGTGAAGACGTCAGTAAAGTGCTAGATGTGGATTGCCGGAGGTTCCTTGGATAAGGAGCGAACTCTCTTCTCTAATCCGAGAAGGAGAGGTGGAAATGACCTCCCTTCCTCCTAATTCGGGGGAAGGGAAGTGGAGATAGTGGCTAGGGTTGATGGAGGTTGAAGGAGGTGATTCCGGACAGATTCCCTGCTGAGCTTGACTTAAATACCCGCTTGGATTGGCCTGGGACACCGTCGTGTTGGCTGCGGTGATGAGTTCCTGAATTTCTTCCATCCAACACGGCGATGCACATCAGCACGACACACGGTGAGGCCTTGTTGAACTCTGTAGTTGGAGCATCCGAGTGCGCTTCATGTGGGACACGGTCGGTGATGTTGGCTTCTATAGCAAGCTTTGGCTTCTCATTTGATTCCAATTTTGCTCTCCTTTATCCCATACAAGATAAAGTTCAAATTGTAGTAAATAATGCTCTAAATTTAGGAGAATTGCAATGAAGCTCCAAATAAACCCTTGTACACAAAACATGATAGGAATGACAATTAAAGCATACGAGAGGAGTAAAAACATCGAGTATGAAGGGAAATAATACATCAAAGCGGTTGTTATCAATAAATCCAAGCGCTAGTGGATCAAAACTAGATTGCCAACATTATCCTCCAATCTGAAATTGAAGGGCTGCTAGATTTAGTTGTCAATTTCTTCAAAGTTGTGCCAAATCTCTTGTCAGCTTTGAATTTTCTCCCCATCTATCTCGATCTCTGCAAGATTGTCCTCTCTTGCAAATCTCTACCTCCACTGTGCATCAGAGAACCTTCTCCACTCACCCAAGGAGAAGAAGAAATCACTTGGACATCAATGGAAAAGGTACAACTCTTTCACTATCAATTTTATGCTATGCAGAATCTTCTTATCTGACTTACAAAGGATTTGATAGAACCATTGGGAGAAAATTAGGGGGCGTTTGGTTTGAGCAATTTTCATTTTCTAGAAAACCGTATTTTTCAATTTTTTAAAAAATGACTTTTAGATATTATCTAGTTTTCAAAAATGCTCTCTATATTTTTAGAAAACAGACGTGGAAAATGCAAACGAAATACGTTTTCTAGGAAATTGCATTTTCTCATTTTCCAAAAAATAGAAACACACAAACCAAACGCCCCCTTAGTCTTTGTCGTTTTCTAATTCAAGGACAGTTTCCCAACCACTAAACAAATTCCTAAGAACTTCCTTATACCTACAGTAGTTCGAAGAGGAACAACAGTGACAACCTCCTATTTAGTCCTGATCATGGTTTAGAACCGTTAGTTCGAAGGTTCGGAACCACTGGTTTGAAGGTTCGGAATCGCTTGTTCAATGTTTCTAGGAATGTCGACCCTTAACTGTCTAGGATGATTACGGTTCATAGTTTGGAATCGCCTGTTATGATTCGGTTCATGATTTGCGTCAGTTTAAAATTATTATTTTATAAATAAAAATATAAAAGGTTTTGTAGTTATTTAAATTGCCAATGTATCCTCTTAGGATACAAGGGAAATCATAGTTCACGTAGTTCGCTTATCTTTTTACCCATGTTACCTCAGGAAGGATGTTATTACTTTTCAACCCTTGTCACCATGGGAATCAAATAATCTCAACCATTTAAAAAATAAAAAATCTTCTCAATAGTTGGAATCGAAAGTTCCAACGGATGAAATAACCTTGAGTTTTTTTGTTCATGAGGCTCATCAATTAACAATAGGTATTTTTTTACTACCGATGTGATTAAACCTGATGACACAATCCACACGTCAATTTCATGCTTACAATAGGCTTATTTTAGCTAGAAATAAACATTCCTTCTGCTTAGATCTTTTGTTCATTCTTAGTCCACAATCACCTTAATTTGCTTTTGTTATCTTCTGAACGTGTAAAAGTCAGGCTCAATCATCGAAGTACTTACTGACTATAATGATGAAGAATGATATGAGAGCATCACCACCCTTCCATGCTATCACCTCATCCAATCGTACAAAAGAGGAGAAAAAAAACATTTCTTTCCTATAAATCAAGCTTTCCCACCCTTCTCCTCCCTTCCCCTTCTTCTCGGAATTCATGCCTATTGCTCTTTGTTTCAGTCTTCGTTTCATTTTTTCCAACGATAAAATAAAAAAAAAGGTTAACCAAATCGCTCATTCAAATTGCCGGTTCACAATTATTTTTAGGCTTGAACCAGCTCGGTCGTTGACCCAGTTGCATGTTTGGGTTGGGTTCGGTTCAGACCGGGCCCCGGTCGGGTATTCTCCTATTGTGCATCCGTCTCTAGATACTAGTAAGTAATACAAGTTAGTCATTCTTCAATGACAATGATACTCTCTTCTATGAAATGGTCCATATATGTCTTATGAGAACATGCAATCAACATTTGTGAATCCTCTATTAAAGACTTGAAGTTGAATATTGGGAAGATCTTCTATTATTCCTTTGTGTACCTCTTTGTGATCAAGCTTTTACTACAGATATCAAATCTCATCCTAGAGGTTGCGGGTCGACTAGAGACTGCTAGGTAGAGACTGTCAGATTGGTTTGCACAATATGGAGGGGTAGTCCGGGCGTTTGACTTCTTCAGACGGCCTAGTCCTAGGATGTTGTGGGCCCGGATGGTGTGGAAGACTTATCTGCAGTCGAGTCACGTAGTCAATTTCTAGATGCTGGAACTACGGAGGCTTCCCACTAGAGATAGCCAAGATTGTTGACAATGCACTTTTTGTAAGCAGATGCTCGAGACACACGAGCATCTGTTCTTCAATGCCCTCCTATTGCGAAGCTATGGTGGAAGATCTGAGGTTGGTTCTACATGTCTCCGGAGATGTCCACATATCGTTGGACACTTAGAGTTTTTGGCCAGCACTATCGTGGTGGCAGTCTGTCACCTGGCCTTGTTATCAGTGCTACACTATGTATAGAGGGCTGAAGATCGTAGTTTTTTTTGGGTGAGGTATAGTTAGATGTAGAAAGGCTTCATGTATGCAGGTCTTTAACGTCTACTCCGATCTGACTTCATTATACATAAGTAACTCCTAAAGCCGCATTTTGTACATTTTGACACATGCTATGCAACTTTTACTTAGCCAAAAAAAAATAAAAGATAGATAGGGGAGCATCAAACAAAAGAATGCAATAATACTCGAGGTGATTGATTGATTGTTCCACTGATAGAGTTAAGGAACATAACAACTCGCAAGTCCACTGGGTTTGTCTAACTTCCTAGTTAGATTGGCAAGGTGACTACCCTATTGAAGACAACTATTGCTGTTGTATTCTTTTCGCAGATAATAGAAGCAATGCTCCAAGTCATGGTCGATGATCCTCCTTTTGGTGATGATTGGAGAGCAACCTTGGATCCTTTAAGTTAACCCAACTTCAATCCATGAATAAAGGAGCTTAATGGGCCACCCCAATTATTTTGGTTTTCCACATTACCCATTGATCTCACTTGTGGGCGAGAACGACCCAAAAAGTGCCCGAACATTTGCAATTGCCAACTATCCAGGGAGTGATTTTACTTCAAAACTTTTTTGACTACTTAAGTCAAAACTACATGAACGCCATGCTATTTGATCCATAATGATATATGCGTCAATGACTTGCCTAACGGACCCGAAGAATTCCTTGAGATTGGAAGTTGTAGTTCTGCAACCCATCTTTGTTGGGTCGGAGGCTCTCTGACGTTTCTCTCATTAGCAACCACTCTCATTCTTTCTATATCTATGGTGCAAAATTCTTCTAGTAATTTATAAGTTTCTTGCATGCAATTTCTCAATGACTTCTTTAACAAGTAGCTATGATTCTATCCCAAAAATCTTTTTATACAAACTTCTCTCGAGGATTATTTATTATGAGAATTTTATGGTTATTAGTAATGTTTGTATTCATCTTCCATGAGGAACATACTAAGATCTCACCTGAAACCATTGATCTTATACCTGTATTGTTCTTTACATGTTCCTCGCTTGGGATAATTAGGTGCTTTAGGTAATAATAGTCTCTTTTTTTAGGGAAATGGAAGGTTAATAACAAACCATCATGAAATTGATGTATTTGTAGAGGCGATAAAATATGATTATTTCTCTCTATATTTCCTTTTGGAGGACGTGAAAGGAACAAGGTTATCAATGCTTCATTTGAGTTACAATCGAGTTGAGTAGGGTGAAGAGTCTCACAATTAAGTGTCGGTTGTCAGTTGCTTGTCATCATTCAAATCTAGAAATTCAGTTCAGAATACTAATCGATTAGAGGTTTCCTCTGTTTGCCACTTTGGTTGGACTAATTTAGTTTCAAGTTCAAATTGTAAATAGTGGTGGCAGTCATTTTTGTCTTGGACTTGCGAGAACAATTATTTAAGGAGCATATTTTTTCTATGTTTGCTACAAATTTAATAAGAACATCAACTCTATAAATGCCTCTAATTTTAGTTAAGGCCTTGCTGAGACCCTTTTTCTCAAAAAGCTCCGTAGAGGCCCCCCTTGACCAAAATATGCTTTTTTGGTTATGCGATTTCAACAATCACTTACCATGCTTTGTCCGAGACATGCTTGAGTGCCAAAATAGAGATAATGATGTGCAAATTCCCAATTGATAGCTGCAAATAGTCATAAACATTAACAATACTAAATGGACTTCTAGCATATCATGGGAAGCAATACGGAATCATATTTTGATCAAAATTTAGTGCCAAAAAATCTAAAAGAAATATTTGAGTGCTAAACCAAATTATTTTAGGACCATTATGTAATTCTTGAAAAAAAAATTTTAAGTGTCAGTGTCTTAAACAATTATTAGATGCCTAAATAGACATTAGATGCCTCATTTTTTTTCTATTTATAAAGAGTTTCATTTCTTTTTTATTTTTTATTGGTGGCTTTGAGGGTATTTTTGGTCAAGAGGAGGTCTCAGAAAGGTTTTGACTTTGGGAAAGAAAGAATTTGGCAGGGCTTTAACTGAAAATAGGGGCCTTTTGGGGCAATTGTCCATTCAATAATGTCCAATCTTTTGTTGAAGAGCAGAAAAAAATAAGTTGTTGTTGCTCCTACCTCCAATGCTCATATGACAATTTTAGTGGCCATGTTAGTTGGTTATTATTCTTAACACATGCAATTCGATCATTGTGGATGAATTGTTAGAATTTCTGTTGGTGATTGAGTGCCCTAGCTAACAATTTGGATAAAAGCTTTAAAGGGCTTCTGCTTTCTGTTTAGGATTGGGGATGTCATTGATGAGGATGTTATACATGCAAGGGCTCCTTTTATTGCCTGTACTCAACAATGTTTTGCTATTAAGGCTGGAATTGATGGATTTCTTGATGTTGCAAGGCGATCTTTCTGCGATACTAGTGAAGGTTTAATTCATGTTTTTTATTTATTTGAATAGTTAATCTTCTAATTATATGGTCACAACAGCTGTGCATAATCTCGCAAATAAGTACCGTGACGAGTTTAAGCTACCAAATCTGAAGATTCCTTATAACAATAGACAAGGATTTTACTTTAGTATTCCACAAAAAGATGTCAGCGGAAAGCTTCCTGACAGGTTTATTCAGGTTTGTGTCAGGTTATATTGTTTGAAATGTTGTCTTTATTTTTGCCATTGCCCTTAGTAAAAGTTCTTAAACATCAATATTAGGTTATGAAACATGGAAAAAACATACACTGCTCAAGTTTTGAACTTGCATCTGTGAGTACAATTTCTCTTGTTTTCTTCTATATTTGTAAGATTTTGCATTTCATGGACTGCTTGGTTATTGCTTATCATAATGAAGGGTTTGGTTAAATTTATTAAGTTACCAAGAACCTAATTGTAAATTTCAACATAAAACTTTAAGTGACAATTTAAGGTTATGAGAATGGAGTGAACAAGATCCTTCTCCTTCCTTCTTCCTCTCAATCTCCCTAGTTACCTTGTAGCAATTTGATATTTTCTCTGTTGTAATTTGGTAGCATATCTATATTCATCACCAACAATTGGTGTTACTTTTTTTTAGTTTTAGTTGTTGCTGCTGTAGTGTCTTTGTCACCATTGCCTTCTTCCCCCTAGAAATCAAACAATATCTCTGATACGGCAATGTAACTCTGCTGTCTCCAAGTTTTTTTTTTTGAACTCTCCTGCTCGCATAGATTAACACTGCTTGGGCAATCAGCAGAAGGACATTCTTTCGTTGCCTTGCTATGTCATAAGTATTTGATTCTTCATCTGAAGTTGAATTACTACATCAAATGCTAGCCAATGTTCAACCTTGGCTATTTCAGATGGACAAGCAAAAAGAATTCAGACTATCATGCGAGCCAATGTTCAACCTTGCTAGGATTGGAGCTTGTTACATCCATCATCTCAATCTGAAGCAATTCCAACGATTGAGTTGACTTGATATTGTTATCAATATGGATAAATTTTCTCACATCATGAATTAGTGGGGACAATTCCTATGGGTCCTAACATGACAAACACAAGAGGTAATATGAGCTGGCCATTTAAGATCAAGTAATTTGGTTGAAGAGAACCAGCTAGTTTTTAATACTTTTCATGGAAAAATATTATTATTTGTGCTTTCAGAAAATGGAAAATTCCTCCTTTCTTACAGCTTCTTATATGACTTAAGCTATTCAATCTTTTCTTTGTTTGTCTCAGTCTCATTTTGCACAATCAGTCATTTTATATAGCGTATTCACTTGTAGGAATTCTTCAATGTCTTCTTGGATCATAGACTCATGTGCATTTGCAATTTCATGAAATTCTTGTCTCATATTTTTCCTTGTTCAGATATATAAAGTTCGTATTGCTGATGGTTCTTTTACAGCTCTCTCTAGTAAAGGCCTTGTTCTAAAAGGCACCGCCTAGGCGGTGGGCAGCGCCCACGGTCCCGCCTTTTACAAAGGCGACGCCGGTAGGCGTTGTTGCGTTAATCGGCCGCTAGGCGCTACTTAGGTGCGGAGCGTTTGATTTTTTTTTTTTTTATAAACAACAGCCTTCTGAATTGATTGACCAATGGATTAAACACTTCCAATCGATTGACATAAGTTTCGCGAGAAACAGAAGGTTGCCGAATCGATTGAACCTTATCAATCGATTGATGAGTTTCTACCAATCGATTGGCGGCGATGAAGGGTTCATATTTTGATTTTTGAATCGTTTAAAAGGGGGTTTTCCTCTTCGAGTAGTAACCGCCTCTTCATCTTCTCCCTCCCCTTCTTCAAAGAGCAGCATCTTTGCTGCCATTTTCTTCTCCAACAGCCACAACATCAGCCCTAGCTGCTGCCTTTATCCCAGCCAATAGCCACCAGCACCCTACCCTGTTTCTTGACAGTAGCCGCCAGAGTTCGCCATAGCTAGCCAAGGATGCAAACGATGAAGGGAAAACAGCCCTAACTGTTGGGCAGGAGCGCACCACGTTGTCCCTTCATTTCCAGCCTTCTCAGCACCTTGTCCAATCGATTGAACACTGCCAATCGTTCTGCCAATCAATCGATTGGCAAGAGTTTCGTGAGAAAAAAATATTCCACCTAGGCGTTGGGCGGCGGGTGACCACCCGCCCACCGCCTAACACTTTTTAGAACATTGAGTAAAGGTGATATTAGTGCAACTGTACCTTCAAAACCTTCTTCTGTCTTGTATGCTTCTAGCTTTCCTAATAACATTTTGTCCATTACATCTATTACTAAAACACTTATTGTAAAGTAACCCTTTTTCCTCTTGTTGCAATTTTCAGAAGCTACATTCAACTTCATCTTAAAGCTTTCTTCTGTCTTGATTTTCCTAGCTTTCCAAATAATCTTCAGTCCATTAGCTCTATTACTAAGACACTTAATTGTAATTGTAGTCTTTTTTCCCTCCCATACAAAGGAGACAATTGGATATGATAGAATGTACAATGGTCTTTATCACAGTGTAAAATCTCAAGCCATGTCGGCTGACACAGCTGAGACTTTTCATTCACTTCAGTGCTGAGATGCAGAACAATATCAATACTCAATGGCAACACTAACATGAACAGAGTCATTTTTTTTTCCTTTTCCTCAAAGTTGTTTCGCTCATGAATGTCAAGTGCTCACACAATGGTCACGACCACGACTTCGTCAAGCAAAAGGCCTACAAGCAGAGTGGCGCCATTGAGGCCGTCTTTGTTGTTGCAGCTGTCACTAAGGTCCAAGATGCTATTATCAACCATTGATTCCTCACGTTGCTGCTAAGGGTAGTGAGGTTACGCTAGGGCAAGCAATGGGAGGAGAGAAGTTTGGGAAAAGGAGAGGAACTTGCCCAGCCCATCGATAGCAATCCAATCTGGTCCAATATCAATGCCGCAAGTTGTGAGAGATGCAAGGGAGGGAGAGAGTCAAGAGTAGGAGAGAGAGGCTGAACTTCTGAAAAAGGAGGAAGAAGTGACACTCACTTGCAGCTCGATTTAGTTCCGATCTGATGTCATAATCGGATTAACAACGACGACGATACTAATTGAGATCGGCATGAGAGGTAGTATCACAAGAGAGATTCATTAAGAGAGAGGAACTTCGAGATAGGGGAGTACAGTGAGGAGAGAAAGAAAAGAAATAAATAAGAATCTTATCCGAAACTCCTAATTAATTCAGAAAAAACATGATTAAATTTAGTCCGTGTTGGGACCTTGACGCCGGCTAGAGGGAGGTGAATAGCCCTCACCCACTTCGTCGCTTCCTACACTTGTTAACGCACAACGGAATATACAAAAACCTAACAATAGAAAGCTAATCTAGAACTACAAAGACAAGAAGAAACAAACTCAATGACACGTTGCGTTTAACGTAGTTCGGAAATTAGGGCTCCTACTCCACTGTTGTCCGTAAGGTGGACGATCCTGATCCGTCGGTGGATGATTCCTTGGTAAAGTCCGGCTAGCTCAAACCTCATTCTCGGTGATGAAACCTCTCCACAACCTTGATCACAATACACGGATCACACGAGAGCTTTTCAGACTTTAATAGACTTTAACCAAGTTATTTCGTCAACCAAGGCCAACCACCCCAAGCTCCATTATATAGAGCTTGGGGAAATTAGCAAGCTAATTTTACCGTTACTAGTCAACTGGTCTTTGCACGAGTGACTGGTGTTGACCAACGTTACTCCACAGAATCCGTGATTCTGCCAACGACTCTCTACTAGTCAATTGTTACAGCGTACCCGTCGACTACCTATAGCGTACCCGTCGACCACCT
>JBBPFP010000076.1:4131210-4151897 GCA_037974795.1 Kaempferia galanga
TTGTAAATATCTTTCATTTCATTTTTGATTTTTTATTTAATAATGAAAGTTTACATATATATTTTATTATTAAATATATTGTTTTTATTATGTAAGATTCCCGTGCATAGCACGGGTATCTACACTAGTTTAAACATAAATTATCTATCTTATTGAGCTTAAATCTTTGATATCAATATCATGTGTTGCAACCTTAACAAGTAAGTCCACCAAATAGATAAATAAATATCAATAATCTACCACATAGCTACATATGATTTTGCACGCACTGCAATAAAAATGACTTTCTACCGTGAACAATTTGCTATCCTAACGTCCATCGCGCTGTGGTCATAACATATTTGCAGCGCATGATCGTGCACTGTGGTAATTGTATTCGCAGCGCACACTTGCGCGCTGCGGTAAATTGCATTTGCAGTGCACAGCTGTGCACTGTAGTTAATATCATTCCCAACGCTTGACAGCGCACAGTTGATTGCATATAAAATAACAAACATCACACATATAATTATCAATATCATACAATTCTGTTAGAGGTTGATAATGTAAGAAAAAAATTATGAGCCGCAAGCCTTTCCTCTCCTTGTATGCCTCTTTGAAGTAGTTCAAAGTCCACATTGATTTCTGATTGCTGCGTTGATTCTTCTAACTCTCCTGCATTGGAATACATAAAATAGCTATAATATTAATAGACCACTCAGTTCTCACAAGCTAACGTTCATGAGACTAGTCCTACAAGTATCTAATGAATAATACATAGAAATTTTTATTTTTCATATCTAAAATCTACTTGAATATATATTCAAAACTTATTGGGCTATTTTATGACAAATAAGAAATATATAAAAATCTACAGTGATCGGATTAACTTCCAACAGAAATGGATACAAGGTTGTAATGTTTGCCTGCAATTTTAGAGACATATCAGGACAATGAGGTCTCACATTTAGATTGACAATCCTGACACATAAGTTAGTGATATGCATAGGTTATTTATATTTTTAGATATTGTTTGACGCACATCTACTTGTATTTCATAAAAATAATCTATATTTATTATACCCTATTTCATTATTTATGTCATACTTCCATTCTATTTGTTTAAAGATCTGATTATTGCATGTTTTAATTGATAGGACGTGTGTTCGAAGCAAAAATAGAGTAAAAAGTCTTAGAACGTGAAGTTTGGGCAACGAGCACATGAAACATACACGAAGGAAAAGGGCTTTCAAAATCAAGTTCTAATCAAGGAATACGCTCTAGCCATGCCCTTTGACATGTGCATATTTCTATGAAAGAAAATGATGCTAAAACAGAGTCTAGAGCCTCCAAAATATACCGATCGTGCTTACGAGGTATGGTCGTGTGAAAATATGACACAATACAATGCTTCACATGGCCTGGCTATGCCTTTTAGACACGACCATGTCTCCTTTAGGCACAACTGTGTCTCCTTTAGACACAACTGTGCCTCCTTCAAGCACGACCATATGGAATTTCTACGCTGCAAACCAAAAGTAAAACAGGTTTTTACCAAAAGGCATAGGTAGAATTTTGAATTTATCAAAGGGTGTCTGCTACTTTGGTAATTACCAAATAGCATATCTTTTTAACTTTCCCATTTTATCCTTCTGACAACTTCTTTTCGTTTCCCTGTCGTTTTCTTTCGTTTTCTCTCTTATTTTACTCTTCTCTATTCTCTTTCCTTTCTCTGTTTTTTTGCATGCATACCGGTATAAAGTGGGCCTGATATGCAAATTATATCAGACCCACGTATAGGAATCCCATATCAGGCCCATGCATAGGCTATTTAACTTTTTAATATCTATAATTAAACAATGAATGAGATTTAAAAATATTGATAACTTTTTAATACATTTAAAGAAGCTGAAATAAAAAATAGATAGCATATTTAAACTCTTTGCAACATTAGAAATCTACGGAAGCTGAAATGGGTACAATCAGAGCTCTCTAGGTCCATTAGTGAGTTTCAATCAAAACTCACTAATAGATTTAGAGAGCTTCAATTGCACCCATTTCAGTTTCTATAGATTTTTGAGGTTACAAGGAGTCCAAATATATTATCCATTATTTATTTTAGCTTCTCGGAGAAATTACATTGTATTAATGAAGAATCAACAAAACTTCAACATGGACCTGATATGATCTCGTATTAGGCTCACATTGGGTCTGATATGATCCCATATCAGGCTCACATTGGGCCTGATATAATCTCATATCAAGCCCACACATAGAGATTTTTGTCGATTTATCTTTATCACATTTTTACAGCTCCTGAAAAGCTGAAATAAACAATGGATAGCATATTAAAACTCCTTGCAATCTCATAAATCCATAGGAACTGAAATGGATGCAATTAAAACTCTCTAGGTCCATCAGTGGGTTTCGACCAAAATCCACTGATGGACCTAGAGATGTCCGATTGCATTCATTTCAGTTCCTGTAGATTTCTAAAGTTATAAGAAGTTCAAATATGTTATTCAAGGTTTATTTCTATTTTCCAAAAGTGTTAAAATGTAATAACTAAGAATCGACAAATAGTTAGAGAAAATTACTCTAATTACTCTAATTTAATTATTCTAATCAATCAAATTAAATACATTATTTTAACCTATCTAAATTAAATAAATTAAATTAGTTAGATTAATTTAGATAATTAAATTAATTAAATTAGTTAGGTTGAATTAATGAGTTAAATTAGATTAATTAAATTGAATTAATTAAAATAGTTAGAGGAAAGAGAGTAAAATTGGAAAAGAAAGAAAGAAAACGTTAATGGAAAAGAAGAAAAAGTTGTCAGGAGGGTAAAATGGAAAATCTATTTAAAATCGGAAAAGAAAGAAAGAAAACGTTAAAGTAAAAGAAGAAAAAGTTGTCAAGAGGGTAAAATGGGAAATCCACTTAAAAAGATACGCCTTTTGGTTAATTCTAAAATAGCATACGTCTTTTGATAAATATAAAATCTTAGCTACGTCTTTTGGTAAAAAGCGGTATAAATTTTATTTAGAGAAAAAATCTTTTAAATATATAGTTAAGAATCAAACCTAAAATATCTAAATGGCAACTAAAAACCTTTCTATCACATCACAGACCCATTATTTTCACTTTCTGTGAACCTATCACTTTGCGTCGAAACCTGAATGAGATTTTTTCTGTGTATATATTCATCACCGAAGAGATCTGATATGTAGTTCATTTTTGAAAGTCAATATTATTACATAAATTCCCAGTGGTATTAGGCATCAATAATAAAGGGGAAACATTTTAATAAGCCAAAAGGCAGAATTGAATTTCACTTTTCCCCTTGAAAAATGAAAAAAAAACCTTGAATTAAGAAATCCTTATTCGATATTCATATGAAGAGTTCATATTCCAGCGTTAAATGCGCTCCTTTCAGTTGACAAGATTAGACAGAACCAGATTTAATCAATTAAAAGCCTTCACGTGAATTATTGTGAAGAGTGAGTCTCTTCGAACTTATTTTGTTTCCAAAGATGCTTCTCAACTTTGGTACAACTTACAACAAAAGTAATATGTCAAGGTGGTAGCTGTCTGTCTAACAAGAACATTTAACAAAATTGGCTAATAAGAAACTACATACTAATGGTGCCAAAATTTCTGATTAGTAAAGTCCCTAGCATCCAAACAAACTCAAAAAGACTTAGAAAAGTATATTAAGTAGAAAAAAGCAAATATGTGACAGCAATAAAGTTTTATATAACACGGCTACGGACTGGAACATGGATCCTATGTAACTCTCCATATACGTCTTCATTTTCACCTACTTTAGGAGAAAAGTGCCGAATTAATCATTTGATTTTGGCTGCTCACTAGCTTGATCAGGCTTTGTTTCCTTTGGAGTGTGTCCAAGGCGCTGTGATAACGCTCTGGGTACAGCAAAAGTAACACTTCCAGTGAACTCCTTACCACCATGCTTAGCTGCAACAAAAGCTGCAGACACATCTTTCTTGTCACTGTTACCTCGAGTCATCTTTGAACCTGCATAATTACACATGTTTGAATCGCAGAATAAGTGCAAAAAGATCAACAGCCCATGATTTACAAACTGGGGCATCCTTTCAGCGTTAAATTGCTGTGGAAATTCATCCAACAGTTGGAATCAGCACGTCAAAAGAAATGACAAATTTATTATATAGGAAAACTAGCATAAGCTGACAAAGAAAAAGCAATATGAAAACTTTGTAGATGGGAACACTTGCTAGCACACGATGTGATGAACAATATAAAATAACTCAAACAGGTTTTCTTTCAGGAAGTAATTCCCTTCAATTGAAATTTCTTGATAAATTTCATTTCAATATGACTTAGCTTATGATTGTTGATTTAAGAAATCCAAATGTCCATCTGATATAGCTGAATTCCTATTTGGACTATACAAAAGCATCCTTTAAAGCAAAATCTTGTCACCGCACATAACTCATTAAACTGCAAGAGATTCATGATTCATAATACCAGGAAGCAGCATTTGTTCATTGTTTAATAGTCATTCGATAAATTTTCTACGATGGTGCCAGTTATGATGGAGAACCACAGTTTTTGTTTTTTCAAATTTGGAAGGGGATCTATGTGCAAGAATTTACAAAAAAAAAAACTAACCAAATGGAATTTTATGAGTTGTGGATGAATTGTTACTAGCTGACTCTCTCTTTTGGCTTCTCTTAGGATCTGATCGTGCAATACTTAATTTCTTTCCAAGCAACTTCTGCTTGTTCTTGGCAACTGCTGCTGCAAGATGTTCGTCATCTGAAAAATCAATGTACGCTAATCCCTGTATCAATTACAAAAACAAATATGAAAAGGTGTTTCTAATGGGAAAATAAGAATTGTGAACATAAATGTGCTTATACCTGATGGCTAACTGGATAGTACAGAAAGTATATGATGGAATAAATACTCAACCAAATTTCAGGTAGTGGATCAGAATAATATGGCCAGCCAATAAGTACAAACATTGTTTTCACAATAATAGCTTTTATTGTCTGGTTAACAAGAAACCTTAAGTGAAACTCAAAGCAAAAGGCCCCAATAACCACTGAAACTTAAGCTCCCAATAACCATAGAATTTTCATAGACCATTTTTGACATCATTCAAATTATTCTTTCTTTCCTAAATTTAAGCATTGTTGAGTACGTTGTTCCATTATACACACATGGACACAATTGATTATATTTTAAACTGGCAGTGTGTGTGCAAGGTTGTGAATGAAGATAATTTCACAATTGACAGTGTGCACGTAAACAGAGATGAGGTAGAAGCCAAACCCTTGATTTTTTTGTTATTTTATCCTTGAGCAATCGTATAGCAAGAACTCCTCCAGAATCTTCGAAGAATTTGCGCAAATGTTCCTCGTTTGCCTGCAACAAATGTTGCTTATATTTTCCTTTTTTTCAACAAAAAAAAATGCTAAACTAACAGTAAGAACAGAATAAGATAGATCAGTCACGTGCCTCAAAGCTGAGATTTGAGATAAATGCAGTACACTTATCGTTATACAACTCAGGTTTGGAATCCCTATGTTCTGAAGTTAGGACAGATTGCTTGCTGGTTGTATCAAGCAAATTATTTGCTTCACCTTCATCAGTTTCTTTTGCAATGTTAATCTGGTCTGTTACTTTTGCAGGCACTTTTTCAGATGTTTCTGAAGGTTCAGATGAATATTTTTTTCGCTTCTCGGGAGGTGGTTTACTTTGAGATACTTTACTTATTTTCCTCTTTCGTGATGTATCAACTGCATTAGGATTGTCCAGCTTGACAAGTGATGCAATGTCACTCTTGGCCTCCTGTTGAGCCTGGAATGCCTTTAGCTCCTTTAAGCGCGGCACTACCTATCATATTGACATGAGCATAGAGTGTTTGGTACAAATAAAATATTAGAGGAAATAATCAAATAGGATAACAATCATTTATCTTTTCAAGAAGAAAGTTCAACATATTAATAGATAAGATGGAGTTTAGTGCAGATCTGCAGACATGCAACATGCCCACTTGGACAGAGCAGATAAACCACACATTAGGTTAATGAAGTGGTGAGAAGCAATTAAACTATTCATTTTTTTTAACATAGAGTAGTAGTAAATCTGGTATGAACATAGTCAGAAGCAATAATAATAACTATGTGAAGTCGACCCAGGCTACAACTTATATTAACACAGGATAGAAACAACAAAAGAACCAAATAACTGACCGCTCTCAGAATAAAGGGAAAAGATCCTAGGGGCCAAAACTGCAAGTTTCTTCTTCAGATTCCTTTCCAATTGAAGACATCACAGAAGACCCAACCCCACCAGCCTCAACTTATGTTACTTGGACTTCAAAAAGAGTATCCATACTCATGTAGGAAATGAGTCTTAGACAGGTGAGTTTTCTAAAATAAGGACATGGACTTATTGAAATGGTCACAATTAAGGGCATGGATACATGTACACCATTCATCTAAAAAACTTAATATTATTATTTGATTGAATAAAAGATAAATTAATTTATATTTTATCTTATAACCAAGGCAACATCTCATTCCCTCGTCAATCGGCATGCAGAACTTGACTCAGATGAAAAAATATGCTCCGCCGCAATTTGTGATGGTCATGACTATTGCAAAGGCTTCCACAAGCAATTTGCGATGAGTACTTGTGTGAGGTCTCCACAAGAAGTTTAATGTGATGCAATAGACTTCTGTCAACTGTCTACAAACATTGTCCTTTTCACAAGTTCATGGTCCCCTGTGCGAGCTGTCCATGAATGTTGTCCTTTCAAGTCTGAGATGACGAAAGAGAAGCTTCCGCATGTTATTTGACTTGACGAAACCTGCAAGTAACTGCCAAACCTAGTTGGCCACAATCTACAACAATACCTAGTGACCACCATGGAATGAAGTTAGGCTCGATTATGCTACTTTTTTTCCTCCCTGTTCCTTTTTCTTCTCCTCCTCTCCTCGTTTGTATCTTCAACATTAGTTTGTCAACATTGTCTACATGGAACTGAAACATCTCAATTCCAACCAATGGCTGAAACTCGACACTGAACAAGAACAAGATTTCAAACGTTGCTTATAACCAAATTTATAACTTAAAACAAATAGTAATCATACCTAATAATCTTATTTGTCTTCATCTTTGTCTTTTCTCTTTTTCCACTTCCTCCTCTTCCACTTCTTCTTACTGTTATTCTTCTTCCTCTACCTCTCCTCAAGGAAAATGAAAAGAAGAGGAAGGGGAATGGGAGGAAGAAGGAGGAGGAGGAAGACTTCTTCTTGAAGAAGAGTCTGGCTGCTCAAACTCAATTTTGATACTCATATCCAACGTCTTGTTGTGTCGTACTGACAAGGGTACAAAAAGGAGTCCAAGTATCCAAGGGGTCAACTGCATTTTTTTACATGTCTCTCCCGAGAGTGTTTCTAGATCACTTAAAGTGCCATATTGTTTAGCTTAGTTCAAAAAGAAAAATCCATATGTAGAAGAACCAAATTAGAAAAAGCATGTTTTGTTGCAAACTCTTAGTGAAACAAACTTTCAAGAAAAGTCCAAGAACATTTAACAACAAAGATGACTAAGTTTTTACAAAAGTAAAGAAACCTCAGGACTACAAATGCAAATACCAAGGAAAACGAACCTTTTTTTGTGCAGTATCATAATCTTCCAAAGTGCCATTTTCCCTTTCAAACCGCAACCAGGAATAGCAAATGTCCTGGAAATCAATTTTTTAATATGAATGTATATTTGAGATTAATCAAAGAAGAATGAAATGCCTACACGTTTTCCAGTGTCATAGACATTATTTCAGCCAAGCTACTTGGAATAAATGCCAGAAATCATTGACAATAAAAAGGTAAAGAGAAAGGAAAATTCACTCCACTATCATGTAACAAATACAAGATAGATGAGCCATAATGAAAAAAGAATTTACGAAAAAACAAAAACATGAGAAAAAAAAATCTAAATGAGGAACAAAAAGTGTACTATAGCCTAGAAACTTGAACAAAATATTGACCATGATTTATTTAATAGCTTTCCTGTCATTAATAACTAAATGTATGGTAATAACATTTCCAAAAGCATCAGAATGGGGCTAAACTAAAAACGACCAATTTTTTGAAGTAAACACCAACTCAAGGCCAGCCAGTGAGGTTATCAAAAAGACAGTATAAAAAAGTAAGTTATATTTGAGACCCAGCAATGGCATAATTGATTCTTGTTTTATTTTCTATTCTATGTTTTATTTCTTATCTAGTTTTTTTTTTTCAAAATGAACAGTTAAGTCAAATTGTTAGAGAAGCAATAAAAGCATTTATGAATTGATATAAGCAAGCTTTAAATATTGTCCTTGCTAGAGTTGCGACCTTCAGTCAGAATAATATGATTTCAATATCATATCATGTCCACACTCAACATGCTACAACACCTATGGAAACCTGTAATCCCCATCAAATTACTTAGCTTACCTTCAAAAATAAGCTTAGCAATTAAAAAATCGGTTGAATTATAATGCATTAAATGACAGCATTGGTACTTTGAGCATTCTAATTGTTAAAGTTGATTGGGTAATAACTTGTCCAAAATGCTCAAGGCAATGAAAGGAACTTATTTATACATTTATATAGTTAGCACTCTCTCTTCATGTGTAGGTGACACTCCCCCTTCATGTGTGGGCAGCACTCTCTCTTTTAGTGTAGGTGGGTACTTGATTTAATGACGTAATTGGCTCGCATCTCCCAATATGAATGGTTTTTCGACACAAGTGAGATTTGAACCCCTAACCTACCATGTTAAAGTCGATTGGTTAACCAATTGACCCAAAAGCTCAAGCGATTACAAAAGAAACCCATTTATATATTTATATTATCGACACCAGTAAAATAGACATAAATTTTCATAAACCAGATAAAATAATGAGTTCCCAGATGTAGGCCATCTATGTTGAATCTCAGAACTAGTTTCCCCACATCCATGAATATATCTCCATAAATTAGGAATTGAACTGGGAGTAGCACAACTGGAACAAGAACAAGCATATACAGGATATAGATGCATCTTAGTTTCTCTAACTCCAACATTGCTCATATTTATTGTTGTTGGTGCTCCGATCCAACGTTTAAATTCAGTCCCGACGGAAACGATACGATTTGCCGATACAATTTGTTTTTTTTAAGAAATTAAATATAAATGTATATTAATTTTATTAGTATTTGATTATCAAATATGCTCTATATTTTGAGATATTAAATTTATATTTTAATATTTTCTCATAAGATAATTTCTATTAAATTTTTATAAAAATTATTTTAAAAAATAAGTAATTCTTAAAATTTAAAACTAAATCTAAAATTATAAAATCATTTGAAAGGATAAAAATAATTATAAAATTATTTGAAAATCTTAAATTATTTTTTTGAATGCATTTGTAAATTTTAAATTTTAAAAAAATTATTTGAAATGTTAAGAATTATATTTTAAAAAAAATCTAGATTATTTTAAATTTATATTTAATTTTTTAATATATTAAAAAAATAATTATTTTATCAAATATTTATTAATTTTTGAAATTATTTTTAAAAATTGAAATCATTTTTAATATTGTATAACTATTATAAATAACAGTTTATTTATAAGAAATATATTTAAAAAATAAAAAAATTAACAAAACCAAAAGAACCACACAAAAATCGCGTCTACGGCGACCCGCGGAGGCAGTCGCAACACCGCAGCCCCATAGAGGGCTTTAGAAATATATAAAATTTTATTAAAAGTTTTCATAATTTTAAACAATTTTTATATATTCTAATGATATAATTTTTTTAGGATTAGGAAATCCGTTTAAATTACCTATTTAAGTTAGGATTGGATGAGAAATTAACCTAAGTATTCTAATTAAACGCTAAATTTTTTAAAACCTAAGGTTCTCTGTCGTTGTTCTCTCCCTCCATCGTGCATCCACCATCGCCACGAGGTCGCAACGTCTTCCGTGACCTCGCGACACACTCATAGTAATTGTGCCAGTCTCACACCGGAATGGTAAATATTGCCCGTTTCGGATGGCACAGCACGAAATTTCAAACCTTGCTTTGATGAGTGCTTCCCCTTCCCTTCTCCTTTCTTTTCTCAGTTTCTCCAGCTCTCATGTTACTCCCATTGGTGCTCCTATTTGTAAACACACAGCATGGGGACATTAACTGATACCTAGACAGTATTTTCATCGGTCAATGGCTAGAACAATCATTTCGAATGTATCCAAAATGAATATAACTTAGATATATCAAGGTCCTTGCAAATTTCACAAAATATTGTTAATACCCAACCCTAGGAGTGTAAACGAGGCAAGCTGCTCGCGAGCTATTCGAATCTCGGTTCAAAAAAAAAGTACATTCGATTAAGTTAATGAGTCGAGCTCGAGCCTGATTTCAAGCTCGAAAACATTATCGAGCCGAGCTCGAGCTTAACAGTATTTGGTTCGTGAGCTCATGAACATGTTCGTTTAGAGACTCACGAACGTATATATATATATATCACATAAAGAATAAATAAAATAATATATTATTAATTATTATAGCTATCATCTTAAACAAGCTCAAACTAAGCTCGTTTAATTTTTAAACGAGTTTTTTTCAAACTAAGCTCAAGCCGAACTCCATCTATTTAATTTTATTACGAGCCGAACTCGAGCTTAAGAACTAAAGCTCAAATCGAACTCGAGTTGAGCACGCCTAGGGATAATGAATCGAGCCCAAGCTCGAACCTCTTACTATTCAGCTTGGCTCAGTTCAATTACACCCCTACCCAACCCATGTGAATAACTGGATTAAGTTTGGAAAAAGAAACCATACAACACTGCAAATTCAAATATGAGATAAGAAAAATACTTCTGTTAGTTATTGGTTAAATTTAGTATATTATGCTTACCTCTGAACCTGTTCCTGAGAACCTTTTAGTGTAACACCTTCGGTAGATTGATCTTGCCTCATTTATTTGACTCAGTTCAAGTTCCATTGCGATATATGATTGCCAAACTTCCAGCATAGTTCCCCTGGAAAAATACAAGACTAATTAGGAGAAAAAGGTACTGATGCATTCAATAACTAAAGTCGACAATTCAGCAAGTAGATAAGAGAGAAATATGCTATCGTCATATTGTTTCAAAAGCATAACAGCCAAATCAAGCTAGAAGAATTAAATTAATGCTGACAATCAAACCTCTTCTTGAGCAAGTTTTCCCATACCCCACGTGCAGCACCAATATCCTTTCCAAGACTAACCTCCAATCTTGCCCAATACGAGTGCAGACGCAACAGTTCATCTGTACTCAGACAATCTGGAGATAAATACTCAGTAGCACGCTGCAGTTAAGGGGGAAAACAATATCAGACATCTAACTAGGAACTTAACAGGATATAGACATAGAATAGAGGAAGGTGACCTGGAAAGTTTCTTTTATTATGCTATAGTCTAACCCATCCTTGTTAGCTTCAGCCAAAGACATTCGCCGTCTTAAACCATCTACTCGAGTGAGAAATAGATCCAAATACTAAAAGTAAAAAGGACCATATTTATTAGCCACTCCATGTTTGCAGATCACGCAACAAATTTATACAATCCATGCAGTTTAGGATGAGCCATCTAGAGAAAATAGAAACATTATGGATAACCCATGCAGCTATTTTACTACTAACAACAGTGTTCTTTGTTAAATAAAAAACATGAAATAATTATACCAAGTAATCTAAAAAAATAATATAGGGTTGGGAGTACAAAAAGCTTCATGTCTGATAAAATAACTGAAAATTTGACATTCAAAGTTGCCTTTTATAAACAAAGTTATCAGCTCACCCTTAACTTCTATAGTGATAATATAATGCATCTTGCTAGAGGAAAAACATCTTGTACTACGCCACAAAATTGAGTGATACACCCTAACTTCTATAGTGATAATATAATGCATCTTGCTAGAGGAAAAACATCTGGTACTACGCCACAAAATTGAGTGATACACCCTAGGTTTGAGTGGAAACGATATAAATAGGAGTATCTGATGGATCCTCATAATTATAATTAATGTAAAATATGTCAAAAGAAATTTAAGATAGGGGCATATGCCAAGGGGGAAATTAATATATGATAGCAGACTAATCATTAAGTCACTACAGTAGAGTCACCTAGGAATCAGAAATCTTATCCTCATCAAGCCATGTAAGTCCTAGTGAACCATGAATGTTATCCCTCTATTGAACTACATCATCAGTAATATTTAAATAAATTGAATAATTATTATTATATTAAATAATTTCCTCTACACTTTGCACTTTAGACTCTAATCAATCCAACTCATCTAACTATCGACACTTGGGTGCCATTTATCGGTATGTCACTACCTGATAGTACCAAATCATCTTTCTCGTAGTTTAGTGAGCACAACAGAGTCGGAACTGGATCATGAAAACTATGAAGTTAAGATAAAATTCAAAAACGCAGAGACATTTGTTAAACCCAGGGTATAATCATGCATCAGAGAAATAACAATAACCCACTTTTCTGTGGCAAACAAATTATATTTCTATTTATCCATGGCCAAGGTAAAACACAATAGAAATTATAAAGCAGATGACTCAATAACAGCAGACAACCTAGAAGACAACCCATCACTCCTAACATATATCATTTAATTGTTTAGCACAAAATTAACTGCATAAGTATTAAGGTTGCACTACCTCTTTGAAACTTGTGAAAGCACATTGCACTGCTCGTTCAAAGACCTGAAAAAAGGATGATGAATAAAATAGAAACTGCTTCTAGTCAAAAAGCATAATATTAAGTGTTCAAGATGAGAGTAGTAGAAGTAATGAACAAATTGTGTACAAAATCAAAATTTAATTCTGTCGATTTGTAGTATAATACCATCCCTAAGCAACATAGTTTGCCAAGTGATAACATGAATTTTGTAATAGTTATAAGAGGAAATTAGTGTACAAGAAATGCCCAAGACATAATGGGAACAGAAGTCTCGTATTAGACAAATCGATAATGTGTTGTATTGAAGCTCAGTTAAACCTTTAGTTCATGAAAACTGTTGGTTCAAATTAGTATGGCTCAAGTTTTGAAGAATGGTTTTGTGCAGGTCAACACGAGTTACATATTTCATTCCACCAGAGAACTGGCACACAAATCAAGCATAAGATTGTGACATGCGGCACTGGTTTCACCGATGCTTCATAACTCCTTCCTGACATGCAGCAAGGTAGGCGACATCCTAGAGCCTCATTCCTGACTCTTCCTAACAATTTGGTGACAAGAGACTTCACCACTCCTTCCTTGCGCACAGTGAGGAATGCAACATCCACCTTGGCTTCATTTCATTTTGTCAACAACAACTTAGTAATTTTGATGATGCTGAGGCTTTGCAAGCCTTCCCAAGACAGTCTCATGAGTAACAACAATGGTGGCAAAATAGTTCTGATGGCATCGAAGTTTGAGACTTCTCCCCAGCGAGCAACAAAGTAAAGAACACCCTCCACCGCCTCATTTTCTTCCTTTGCCTGGCTCTTCTCCGCAACCTAGGGTTCTTGCTCAACACAAACAGCAGCACCAGCACTTGGCACTGCCAGGGCATTTCATTCTAACCGGGGACTGAAACTCCAACTTGATTCAAATTTTGGTATGACAAGAGCTTAGAGGAAATCATGTTGTGAATTGCTGCCTCATAGATGACATAGGAAAGTCAGGAAGCAAATTTAAAATTGAAGGCCAACCTCAAAAATCAATACAACCCCCCACAATAGCAAGAAACCCTATCTTTTTTGCAGATAAAGTTATAGAAAGCATAGACCACCCTGGGTAAATAATAAAACATAGACACTAGGAGTACTATAACCAAGACCAATATTAAACCAATAACATTATACAAACTTTATAATAACAACAAAAAAGGAAACATACATCGCTTAACTCTTTCTCTGTTGCATGCATATGTTCCAAAGAAAGCAAGTAGCGCACCCAGAGTTCACCAACCCACGTACAATTTCTTGTGGCTCTTGAATATACACTTCTCAGAATAGTGGGGACCTAACATAGAGATACTCTATGATGCCAGTATGATATTTGGATCGTGATATTTATTTAAAATAATCAGTCTAAATAAAACCTTCAAGTTTTGATCCAAATAACTAGTGTATCCTAGCCATAAGTCACTAGATACTGGAAACCTGGAGACAGCACGCTCATAAAGGATTTGAATGCGAACAGGGTCACCAGACGATTCCTCGAACTTTATGTAATTCTGTTATCAAAAAAGGAAATAAAGAAATTACAAAAAAGAAATAAAATGGTACAAATTCCAACCAATTCTCAAATTGAACAAATTATTAATAATTATATACAGAATAGTTACAGTATTTCCGGTCTCATAATAAACATATAAGTTAAAGTGTAAGAAGGATATTACCTCAAAAAACTACATCATATTATGATTGCACATATTACTGTTAAGCCCACATAAATTGTCAGACTGAGGCATGGCATGCCAGAGCAAGGTGCTGAAATATACTTTCCATTTTGTTTGAGTTCCCACAAACCAAGATGTAGCAGTTTTTCAGGGAACAAGAACAAATGGATAACAAGAATCTTTTATTGTTAGAGTTAATGCAATATGGACAGTAACATATAGTCTTAAATCTTGCGTTGGGTATTTAGTCATTGGTCAGTGTCGCTGATACTCATACTCACCAATTATCCCTAACTCAGGTTGATACAAGCTAGAGGAAGAAGAAGAGTATATTATCGGTTATAATTATTATGAATTATAAATTAGATTAATTTTAGCTTATATTTGATCAAGTATTAATATTTAACTTTTTAAAATTAATCGTGTCCCCATACCCATATCCTAAATTTGAACCTTTTGTTTGTGTCATTGAGTCTACATGCCCTCAATTTAAAAAAAAAATGTCTGAGACTTGTTTATGGCATGGGTATGGTTAGTAACATAGATAAGTGATTTATCCAATTTCCCATCTGACAATAAGCATGGTGCCAAAGCATAGACTCAATTAGAGTTAGAAATTTTATTTCTCAGTCCCCTGAAGGGAGATCTTTGCTTGATTAAGAGATTCACCCTCTCCACAGTTCATTTATCAAAGTCAATCATCTGAGGCAGGATTTTCTATCCCCTTCCATTGGGCAATCGAGATCGATTCTCTCCACAGTGCATTGATCAAAGAGCCAATCATTTGAACAGGATTCTATTCCCTTTATTTGGGCAATCTTTGAAAGGAAGAGTAATCATAAACTAGTTGACTTGACCAACAAGCCTAAATTTTAAGTATTATACTCTGTGGTTGACATGTGTTGGTAAAATTAAAGTGCAAATGAGCAGAAAATTTTGGTGTCTTCCTGTGATGACTGGTGTATAGAGTGATACCGACTAACACGATCTGCTGTGATAGTGGGCATGTTAGAGCTCTGTGATTGGTGTCTCAATGTTAATCATAATGTGCATCAGTATTAATCATTAGCAGGGATTGTATGTGGACATCAATGTCATTTGATGTTTAGCATAGATTGCTATAGTGTAATGGTTCATAGTCGAAGAATAGATGTTTATGGAATTTGTCAACAAATCAACATTGATAATGTCATAGCCGTGTGGAGGTGGTCAACTGGTGGTATTAGATAAGACCAATAGGCTGGATATGAAAACTGGATCGGTAATTTTAAGGTCAATGATTGGAACTGTGTCAATCGTGGAGTGTTTGATGACATGACATGTGGATAGGTGTTTCAGCTCTCTTCCGTCTCCATGCTAAAAAAGTATAATCTTATTTGTTTATTTTAAAATTTTTAAAATTACATAATGAAGTGCAATAAATAGTGGTATACCATTTTAATTATTTTTTATTTACAATTATTATTTTATTAATGATACTTTTTATTGTCAGAAGAACCAATTTATGTTTTTTTCCTATAAAGTGCACCTTCATCCTTGACTAGTTGGCACTGACCAAGTAACCTCAACAATTCAATGCCCAGTCCAATTTTCAAAACACTACCTCTAAGTGAGCAACTTCAGTACCAAAGAAGCTAATCTTTCAATTTTGCAATATCGGTGCAGTCAGTGTAAGTCATGATATATTATCTAAGTAGACAATGCATTTGCCAGTAAAAAACTGAATAATCTGTAATATTCCTAATGATGTTGTATTGTAAAAGACTTGAGATGAATTTCTCAAATCAAGTTCTTAGAGATTACTTCGGTCAAATCGTAGACTTCTTTAGCTTACACATTAGACTTAATCTCTCCTTGAGCAACAAACCCTAGAGGTTGCTCTATGTAAGCTTCCTCCAAAAGATAACCATCAAGATATTTTTTATGTCAAGTTGAAGACAACAGCTAGTGAGAAGAAAAGTCAGTTCAAAATAATGTTGGCCATTAAATAGAATATATGTACTCAACACCATAAATCCAAGTACACCACTTTGCCACCAGGTGGCCTTTGAGGCGATCAGTAGATCATTTGATACATACTTAGCAGAGAAAACTGATTTGCCACTGACAACTTCTCTGGAGAAAAAGAAAATAGCTCTTTAAGTGCCATTAGAATTTGAAACATTCATCTCATCAATCATATCTTGTTGTTGACCCTGAAAGTACCTTCAAAACATTTCTATGTAGTGACTTTTGACAATGATGCATGTTATAAAGCAAGAAAGTGGATACAAAGTGGAACACTTATGAATATTTGTACATAAGGCAATGGGATGCTCAAATCGAAGGGGATCTAGGACAATTACTAGTGACTAGAGAGAAGGAGAGTCTTAGGAAGATTCTGGAGTATCTCCATGTCATGATCATGAACCACCACAAAGGAGGTGGTTCATGTGGCAAGTTAGCAATAGGAGAAACAAGTGGTAGGTCAAAAGAGGGTTTGAAGATCTAACAATGGGCTTGGAAGGACAATTAAATAGAAAGAGGGAGAACTTTCTGCACATCCTCAGATAGAGATAGAGATGGTGTATAAGAAAAGAAAGATGTGAACTCAAAAAAGATAATATCAGGAAAGAGATAAAGGCAGAACGTGCCTCAGGAGAGTAACAATGATCATTAACAATAAATTAGATTTAAGTTAAAAAAATAATTTATGGAAAAAATTAATAAAATGGTACCAAGATGCAGAACATGCTGCAACAACCTCCATCAACCATCAATCTTGTCTTAAGTTGACAAACTATCCAAATAGTAACAATTGTCAGCTTCTTGCTGTTTTTGAACATTGATAATGTGAGAGGAAGATAACACACCTAAAGATAAAAATCAGTTGCCACGTGTTGAATCTATTAGAACCCGTAGTAGTGTTTTGATGTGTTCTCAAATAAGTTTAAGTTAGGTCATTGTTGTGTTTTAATATGTGTCTAAGTGTGGATCTAGGAGAACACACATGTACCCGATGGCTAAGGAGCATCGGATATGGGAAAGCCTTGGTAGAAAACGCAAGCAAGTGAGAAGGATGGCACGAGAAAGGAGCCAACGGGCTCGATGCATCCGAGGCACGAGGAGGTAAAAAAAGAACTTCGGTGGAGCGAGGACGCATAAAGAGTGAGCCGAAAGTGCTCGGTGCATCTGAGGGACTAAAAGTTGAAAGGAAGACTGCTCAAGGCGACCAGAATTATTAGTGTCCGGGCGATCAGAGTATCTTCAGACAACCGAAGAAGGAGCTCAACGAATGGTCAAGTATAAAGGTTGACCATATTCCATGGGACCAGACCATATTCCATGCGACCAGAAGCGATCTTAGAAGTCAACCCATTGTCGGAACAAATCAAAACACCACGTCAGCAGCCTCATGGCGATCGGAGAGCCTCTAGGCAATCGGAAGGAGCTGAATCATCACAACAGTCAGATCCAATTGACCAAAAGGCTTTCGAGCGATCAAAAGGTGCCACCTCAACACATCAGTCAGATTGAGATAGAGTATATAAAAGGGACTCAAGATCGGAGAGGAAATCACACATTCAAAGACTTCTGCTTTAGTTCTTTTATTAGTCTTGTGATCAACTATTATAAGAGGCTTCTCCGCCTCGACAAGTTTCCGAAGAAGGAGAAGATAGTGAAACTTTCATAGTTCTTGGACTAACAACCCAAGGGTTGTAACCAAGTAAACATTCGTGTCTTTTTCTTTTTACGTTTACATTTTATACTTATTGTGTCTGTCCTTACTAAATCAATAGCAAGAGAAATAGGTGATTTTATTGCAGGTCGCTATTCTCCCTCCCCTCTAGCGATCCGAACGGTTTCCTTAGCACCAGCAAAATCAGATGTACATGACTAGAAGACAAAAATGTTTATCCTGAGATTGGTACAGGTTAGTTTGCTAGTGCTAGAAAATTGGGCACCATAAGCAAAAGATTAATCAATCAACTATGATACATAAAAACTTTCTGCAATTATAATAGCAGGTTGGTAACAGTAGTAGATACTGAAAAATTAAGTTTGAAGAAAAAAATGACCAGGTCAGATTTCAAGAATTAAATGGGTATACAAACATGACACTAATCCCAACTTGCAGTGCATTTCAATTATTCCCTTGCATCAAAAAACAATTTACACAACAGAAAATGGTTTGATAAATTCTCCTATGAATAAACAGTCAGAATTTCCATTTGCAGAGTCAGATGACCAAATGCAAAAAGAAGCCAGATTTAAGCAATTAAGTACCGGAAAAAGAACATAACAAGGAAAACAAATAAAGAAAAAAGCACTGAGATGATAAAATTGTTTACCAAGAATTGTTGAAGTCTTTCTATGTCAGATGCATCAATTTTCATGATTTCCTCTTCATATTGCTTACGAAAATTATAAAGCTCAGTGGCCTTCCTATAAGCCGAGACAACATGCTGAGGAACACCATCAAAATCTGAATTCGCATCATTATCATGGCCTTGTTCAGCCTCCCAAAGCTTGTAATCCCTAAGTGTTGCATTTAGATCAACCAAAGGTAAAGATAGTTGTCGATGGTATAGTTTGCGAACAATGTCATTTTGTTTTTCTTTCTCCTAATACAACAGAGAAAAAAGAGCTCAAGCAAAAATAATAATAATAATAAAATGAAAAAAAGAGATAAAATGCCAATTATATTTTAATAAACAACTGAGCAAAGGAATGTAGGCCTTTCTATTTTAACGTTAACCTCATTTTGACTGTCATTTATTGTCAGACAAAGAGCTTGCTCAAATTCTCTGTATGCCTCCCATATTTTATTTCCTTCAGTTACATGCAACCCAGCAGCAGCAACAGCACGCTCAAGTAACTTCCTCATCTTTGAAATACCATCCGTTGAACATTGTGATATAGAAGCATCATATTCTTGAACAAAATTGATGTAATCACACCAAAGAGGTACAGACTGCAATGACAGATAGTCAAAGTTCAAAAAGCAGATAGTGATAAAAAAAAATCTTAACAAATTTTAGATGCCTTGCAATCAAGTCGAACTTACCAAATATTCTTGCACTGCACGTTCATAAAGCTTTTCAACTTCCATGAAAGCTTCAACACTAAAATTTAAATTAAAATAAATAAGGATTTAATGCAATCCAGATCACTCTATTAAATAATAAATTAAATAAGACCAGGTACCCTCATTCTACTTAATTAAGCCTTAAAAAGAATTTCACTGATCTTTTAAGCATCGGTTACATCATAAAGTATGTGATGAGTTACTTTCCATTCTACACTTGAACAAGTCCAATCATTGTCAAGCAAGACGGAAGCAAACATACTTGCCACTGACATGCAGCAAATTGTAATTAAACAAGCAAAGTGGCCAAAATGCTCAACAAGGTGGGACAGATACTAAATTCTAAAAACTAACTGAAGCACCAGTATATACAATTCGTGCAACAATAATGCATAAAAGTATGATTACGTTAATATAAACTCTAAATCTAGTGTGTACTTAAGAGTTATTATTTTTCATCAAGACAATTAGTTGACACTACAAAAATTCGATTCCAATAATATGTTGTGTACATATATTAGCATCTTAAGAAAACTTTAATGAATATGAATTCTATATTCCTGATGCCCGTGTTACATCTCTAACAAGTTATCAAAAGCCTTGATTAATGAATTTGTGAACTTTCTTTTGTCATAAAAAAAAGTTTAACATGACTAGCAACATTATAATATTGCTTCAGATCTTGTAATGTTCATACAAATAATTCATAGGAAAGAGGGAACAGAAGGTTTATTCGTTTGCAACACAAATACCGGAACTCCTAACTGAAGAACCTATGAACTCCTTCAGTAAGTATTATTACTATGACATCCTCAGCCTTAGAGAATTTGGATGGCCTGTACCATCATACAGTGTGAGAATATTTGAAAATTGCAATTTTCATAATTTTTCATAGTAGTGAGTTATTACATAACACAAAAGTAAGTGAAAGGAGAAAAGACACAATATACTCTACATGACATGAATTGGATTTGGAAAAAGTTATTGGAAATCTATGACCAGATGACTTTAACAACAACAACAACCAAGCCTTATCTCACTAGGTAGGGTTGGCTATATGGATCCTTTTACGCCATTGAGCTCTATCTCCTACTATATCATCATTTATGCTTAAATAAATTTTCTCTTGTTTTATTGTTGTTAACTAAGTTT
>JBBPFP010000076.1:4204050-4219790 GCA_037974795.1 Kaempferia galanga
GTCGTGGATTGACTTATTCTCTTTCCCACTCCACAGGTACTTGAGAGTCAAGATCAACCATTATATTCTCTCCTAACTTAGACATAATTGCGGATTGGACATTTGCTTCGTTGGGGGCATAGTCACCACTTATTTCCCGGAGTATGACTCTGCCATAAGCTTGACGTAGAGGTACTCAGCCACATGGACCCAAATGTCCGTTGAATAGAATACATGACTACACCCTCTTTCAACTAAACTTGGTGATATGGAGAGAAGTAAGGGTCCATGTAGTGGGTCCTTGAGCTAGCCAATAGAGAAGTAATGTGGCAAGGTCAAGATTCGGTCAATACATGGACCATTTGGTGCTCTTCAAGACTTAGTCAACATAGCTTTCACGTGGCATATCAACAATCTCCGACCTTCCGAGTCGGTCCGATTTACCGACCCGTCAAGTTGCTGATCTTCCCGACCTCCAAACTGACCGAACTTCGAGCTAGCTGAGTTGCCGACCTTCTAAGTTTTCGACGTGCAACATTTACTAAATATTAAAGGACATGGCACATCCTTTAATGTCTTTTTAACGACCTTTAGTGACTCTTTAAGGGTGAGTCTCTTGGGCTTCTCCTTATAAGGAATGGAGAGGTGACTCTCCGGGGCTCTATTATGCTCTCATATTCAAGTATACTATATCATCTACTTTATTGCATTTTCTCATGCTTTCTCCGCTTTATTTCTATTAAATTTCCATGTTAACTTAGGTATCGAAGTTGTCTCATGAGTTTTCCGGTGAATCCTTTGATATTTGTTACTATCCTCAAGACATTGCTGCACTCAAGAAGAAATCTAGGAGAAGACCTACTCAACATTATCATTCTTGATGGTGAGATTTTTGGACCGGTATGGGGGAGGATTTCTGCTGTCGCATCATCGTAGTGAGATATTCACACCGGATCATCAACGAATGAAACAAAAGATGATTTCGCTCACCCCAAGTGTCCCTCATCATCACCCCCATAGCAACATAAAGAGAGTTAAATCACGATACTGAACAACCTCTTAGATAAGAGAGCATTCAATCCTCAGAAGGATGAATCAGATAGAAATCGATTCTTACTCTGCAACCTTGCTACTAACACGAGTACATAATTAGCAGCGATACTTTTGAGATGTGTCCAATGGGTGTGAAAGACTGGAGAGCTAAAAAAAGAAAGAATTAGAAAAACAAAGAATTTCTTCTCGTAGTGTTTGTTGAGTAGAGATAGAAAATTTATAAAGTTTTTTCCGTATTTATATTAGGAGAACAATAAGGGCGCAAAATGTTTGGTACACAATGTGAATAACAATTTATCCAAAAATTTTATCTTGCATTTATATAAACTTAAATATCTGACTATCTGTATAGTAGTTCACAATGCTCTCTCAAGGAATATTAATGCCCTACTTGGAAATGCATACGAGAGAAAAGATGAATTGCATATTCTTTTCCATGTTTATCTATTATAAAATAATGGACTGACAAATAAAAAAATTCATCCGAGGATCATTTTTGAAATCTTTTTTCGTCAACTCTAAAATTAGATGAAACAAACTTCTTTCCCTTCCTCGTCGACCTATGGCTTTGCTTGAATCTCTTGAAATGCACCATGAGGTCGCTCATGGCTGTGAGAGAGGCAACTCGCCGCAAGCAACCTTGCTCCTGACCATGAGGGGGCTATTCATGATTTAGCTCCTTTTCAAACAGTAAGGGGTCACCCTGAAGGAGCCGTTGAAATGACGATTTTACCTTTTTACTATCAATGAGAGACATCGTGGCCACAAGATTCCATGACACAATTGCGAGCCCCGTGAATTTAATAAGTCCGTCCTCTTTTTCCCTTTCCCTCTCTTTTTCCTATTTTGTTCCTATCAATTTTTTTTTTCACCTAGATTCTATTCATCTTCAATTCACACATGGAGTAAACGAAGTCCAAGAGAATAATCTAAAAAAAATGATAAAGCTAGTTAGTTAGCCTAAGAGAATAATCTAAGAAGATACAAAGGTTTAGTGTACAATATGGACAACAATTTATCTTAAATAATCGTTGGATAGACTTGTTCAAATAACCCTTTCAAAATATTATCATTTAGAATATACTATTAGATTTGTTATTAATTTAGACAATGTCAATAAATTTATTAATATTTATCTTTGAATAGATTATTAGATTATTAATAATCTTTATATTGATTTATTAGTATTATTATATGGCGGGTCGGTTATGGTGCCTGCCCCTCACTCACACACGCCTGGCTCCACGCCTCTTATTGTATGGTTATACATAGAGTGTAATTCCTTTCTAATAAGAAATTAGGTAACATTGAATCCGGAATGATTGATAGTTGAGGATCAAATAATGAGAGTCTAAATGATAACTTAGCGCCCTTCCACTACACCGTAGCTCTGAGAGCAAGTGTAATCTTTTAGATGTGCCAAAAGGTGCTTCGCTCGCCCCCGGCACCCTAGCCAAGTCTTCTCTTGACCAACACGGATGAGGTAAAACACGGGTGAAGTGGTTAAGGGATGGAGAGGACATGCTCAAATGCATTGAATTTCAATCCCATAGCCTCATGTGGAAAATTTTAATGTCTTAACCACCACCCCACCACAAGGAGATGAGTGTGATCTTCTAGAGAAAAGTAATAAAGTGATTTAATTAAATAATCAACTACTTTAATAATTGAAGATCGATCCTTTAGAATGATTCACCCTATATTATCATTCTTATTTTTCCTCTGATTTTCCATGAGATAGGACACGGGTTCCTCTCATTATCCAAGATTATCTATCTATGCCTACAATGTTTCTATGGATCATATAACAAGTTATACCAACCCTGGAGTTAGGGTGCGACGATTAGACCCTCTAAGTGGTTAACTAGACATCTAAAATTTGAATCTATCTACATTGCATTGTAGATATTTTTCTCCAATGAGATGACGAACCTAAGAAAGTTGGTCGCTTAAATGAACTTTCGTATGTGCTTTTCGATTTATCCTAGTAGTCGGTAGAAAACTTCGACCAGACCAATTACCTCTAGGATTTAGATACTTGGATTACAAAAAAAAAACATATATAGAAGTTATAGACCAAATCATATTTTAGCACTCTTTTTTAGATGAGTAATCTTATTGTACAAATAGTTTCTTAGTTTAGTGATAAAGGAGTTGCATCCAAAAAATTCCTAACTAATTTGTCGCGCTTGCCTTAAACATAGAATAATCTTACACTCATATATAAAGAAATCTCTTAAAAAATAATGAAAAAAAAATGCAAGTATTTGTGACTATAGTATAGACATGTTGTTTAATAATATCAACTATGGGAGACTGGTTTGTCAAGCATCTTTGTAGTGGGAACTGATTCTGCATCCTAGACACACTGATCATGACCTGAGAAGAAAGAAGTCAAAAACATACATATCGATATTAGTCCTACGAATGGTCTTTTGATTGTGTTAAGATCAACACAAGCATAGCAACCTTAATCCAATAATGAGTTAAGTCTGCTACATAACAGAAAAAGGTATCAAATTCATTCCAGAACCTTAACCATGGCCACATTCACAAGAAATAAAAACTGCTTCAATAAAAAACACTAAACAAGTTGTAAAACAGAATACAGCAAGTGATAAAACAGAAGCCTGCAAGTTTGCATATCACCATCAAATTCAATCATTCCAGCTCCTCCTCCGATAATAATTGGTTGGCTCCCAGAATCGACATCTTCCCTTCTTTTCTCCAATCGCTCTATTGACCGTTTAACCCTGTATTCTAGATCCCACAGTATTGGGCGAAATCAGCCAATCTGGAAGTAGTTGGGTGAGATAACACTGGTGGACATCAATATCAATAGGCATAACCATGTGATTAAGTATGCTGAGCTACCACATAACAATGATATCATCTAGAGGAAATTCAATGTGGTACAATGCGGGGAGGGATTACGCCTTCTTTGCAGCATTTGAAGCGGCAACTTCTTCAAGGCGCTTCCATGTTGCTTCACGTTTTGAAATAATCTCATTGTTTTTCGCTTCATCCTCCTCAAACTTCTTCAAGCACTCGGCTACTAGATCAGGATCATGACTGGAGAAAATCTTGCGAACGTTGAGTGTGAGACTTTGAACAGCTTGATTCCAGTGGCTCTTTGAGTTTCTCTCCAATGCAGGAAAGATGATAGGTAGTATGACCTTGTTGTTCTGTTTAATCAAGTTCTCAATATGATCATTATTCCAAAGGAACAATGCTCTTTCTGCCACCTACAACGCAACAAAAGATTATATCAGAGACCTTGTATCAAACTGTGATAGATCCATCAATCTATCAAAATCTAAGCAAGGTTAGATGCAAGTAATCTAATTTATAGATCAGCTAATTAACATGGATGATAAGACAGTCATGGAAAAGATCCATCATTCTCGTAGAATTGTGAAAAAGATGGATCATCATCATATATCACATTAAGCATCTAACATAGATAATGAGTTTGTTCAAGTGCAGAAGGACACATACAAAAGCTGGAATTGCCAAATCTACAGCTATTCGATCATCTCAAATGTTGAAAAAAAGTAAGCTAGGAAATAGGAAGTTTAGCTATTCAATCATCTCCAATGTTGAAAAAAAGTAAGCTAGGAAATAGGAGTTTACCAGTCAGTCTTACCAAGACTACTCCAGTTTATTCTAATATTATGCTCATGGCAGAAGAAATACTAATCTGATCAAGTAAATTTAACACAGAACTGCTGTTTCTAATTTTCTATACCATTAATACCAAAACTTTGGAGGCTAGGTGATCTTTGACATTAGGCATGTTAATCAATTTCTGAGTTCCAAGAATTGGGCATGAACAGAAGTAGCTAATACTTATCAGCAACTATCCATTGTGGTGTATAATTAAGATATCTAATGCAAATAAGGAAACAAATATTGTGGAAACGAAAATAATTCTAAAGAAAATAAATTAAAGAGATATTTCAAATTGGTTCATCCATGAAAGAAATTGAAAATCTTCAAGATTAGAAAATATTCAAGATCAACACTTCTGCAATAAATGAAATAAATGAAAGTAAATTAAAAAATATTCCATATGAGAATTTTTCCCTTTGAGTTAGGTAATTTTCTTTCTTGAGTTCACCAACTTGGATCCAAGTTCCTAGTGGTTCACTTCGAAGATCGATTTTGGTGTTGCATTAATTCATATTGGAGCCTAAGTCTGGTAGTTTGGTTTCAATACTAGTTATGTGCATTATCCATCATTCCCAAACTTCAACTCCACCCCTATCCACGACTCATTCGCAATCGGAGACCTAGTTTGTTTCTTTATATCTTTCTTTAACACTACTCTACTTTTTCTTGTGATCTCATTTTGTCCCTACCACATCACCGCCACAAGCACTAATGGCATAACCACGAAGATCTCTGTCACTTCTGCTACCTTACCCTTCCACCCCACTGTTCCTCATCATTCTCACCCTATCAAATCACCGGTCATTGCTTCAACCGTTAACAACAAAGTTGATCGATATCACAACCCATCAACTCAAAACATCATTGTTTTCTCACACATTACACCACAATCTTATTGATTTGCTGCCTTCCCAATCCACCAACGCTATCACACTGACCACGACAACAATGTGCTAGCTCTTCCTGATTGCAAATAACACACATGGGAGCAACCAAAAGGCAACAGAATATCTAAAGAGATTTAATTGGGCTTTTGCATTTCAATAAATGAGAAAGTTGTTATCTCTTCTAGATTCAACAAATCGCAGATTAACTATCTTCCGTAAGCAACTTCCACATCAATGAATCTCGCATCATGTGAGTATAAATGCAGTTCCTTTTCTTAAAAATTTAATTTTTATTTATTTAATTGGTAATTTTAAATTGCTAGCATTTAATAAATTTTTTTCCTCACAAATTTATCCATATTAGCATTTTATTCATATAAAAAATATCATCAATTTTTCCCATTTTAATTTAGCCTTCATTAAAAATTATTTCTTGTTTAGTTTCATCTTCATCCATTAAAAAGCATTTTCTATTTTAGTTTAATCATCATCCATAAAAATATATATTTCTTTAAAAATAATATCATTATTAGTGTAATAATTATACTTGCATGTTAGCATTTATCATATTCTTCTGCATCACATTTAATTATCACATTATTTTATTTTATAATTATCAGTATTTAAATTAATTTAATGAGAGCAGACACCATACCAACTACTAAATATATGCGAGATTCAAATTTTAGGAACATGAGATATCAACCAAATTATACCCAAGTGGACAGTGAACTTAATTACTATAGTGACTATTCTTCATAAATTGCTAAATTTAAGAATGACATGTATATAAGATAACGATTACCTTGTCCCATATATAAAGAAGTTGTGAAACACATATTATGTCACATACCCCTTTATTTGATGGAACTACAAACCCTAATATATTTCTTAAATGGTTAGACGACATTAGAAATTATTTGACCAACATAATTTAACTTATATTGCATATGTACGATTGCTGAATTAACACTCAGTGGACCTACTAATAAGTATTGGCAATGCGTCCAAAGCATTAGAAACCAAGACAGACAAGAACCAATTTATACATTATCGTGAAATGAAAAGACAAATGATGAAAAGATATGCCCCACTAAATTTTAATAGGTGATTGCCTAACAAACATGTAAAAATGAAAACTTAGTTTTCGAAACCTCACCCAAGACCTTAATTCCCTTATAATCCATAAGCTTGTCACTAAAATGAAAGAATTGTGTTCGAATAAACCTTCTCATAACCCAATCTCAGAAAAATCCTCCAAGAAGATTGCTCCAATAACATTTTGGATGATCCCTTTGATGATGTCTATTAGAAGAACATCTTTTATTGCCTTGACTTCTTTGGAGTCTAATCAACGAGATACTAATCATGACTTTGACTTACAAAATATAATGCATTCATGTTATCTAGAGTTGCCAAAAGAACTATATAGAACAGGCTACACAAACTAATGATGAAATATGCCAACTTAAAAAATTGTAAATTACTTGACATGAGTCCTCCCATAGCTATTTATATCTTTGATGTTCGTCAACCGAGTTGAATGTTTTTTATGTATCAAATTAAGAAATTCACTCTGAGAGGTATATCTACTAAGGTGAAAATTGTATTGAGTAATAATTATTATAAAATGTCTAGTGATATTGTAAAATTCTATATTGCATTTATTAATTCAAAATTCCATATCACATCTACATTATATAAATCCAAACTCATCAAATCTACTTTATTTGGTCATTTTTGTCGGAAACGTCTTTTATAATGCCGGTACATTTTAACTTTTTTACTTATTTAAACACATGTTCAATTTTAAAATTGGAGGATGTGCTAATTTGTTTAGAAAAGTTCAATCATTCGTCTTTGTATATTGATTTTATTATAGGTTTTGAGGAAACACCTCATCAATATTGCTTTCATGTCACATGATTTCAATGAAAGCGTGAATATTTTATTCTTATCTACAACAAACTTATATATTTCTTACTCATTGGAAAGGATGACCAAAAAAAGAAATATCACAATTAAGCTATAAAAAGAGAAACAAAATGTATCAATTTCTTTCTTATTGAAAGGGATGTCAAAAGAATAAAAATAATGAAGAAACATTGCTAAACAGAGTTATTGAAAAATTATTCCTTATGCTTAGAGACAACAACCTAACTTGTTAGGAGTAAAAACTTATGTAGACGACGACCACAACAACCAAGCGTTATCCCACTAGATGGGGTCGGCTATATGGATTCTTCTACACCATCGGACTCTATCCCCTATCATCATTTATATTTAAATAAATTTTATTTGTTTTATTATTGCTAATCAAGTTTTTTTTTGTCTTTCTCTTCCTCATTTGATATGGACATTTATCATAGTTTCACATCGCTTAATTGGAGTATTTATTGGTCGTCTAAGTACATGTCATACCATCTTCAAAGTGTAGTTTTCTCTCAATAGGTGCAACCGCGACTTTCTCTATATCATTTCTTATCATGTACATTTGCAACTCCCATCTTCTACTCAAGTGCTAAAAAACTTATGGAGACAAGGAAACAAATATTGAGAAAAAGGAAATAATTTTGGAGAAATTAAATTGAAGATATATTTCAAGATGAAGGAAAAGAAATTGAGAAATCTTCAAGATTAGAAAATATTAAAAATTTACACATTTGCAAATTAAAGATTTAATTTTTATGGGAAAAAATCAAAAGGGCATCTCTTATTATCGTTTTTGTCAAACGGTCCCTCTTTTTCAAAGTTAAATCAACACCCTAGCATATTTCTTATTCAAAAAAATACCTATTCCCATGATGTTGTAGTAGCAACTACAACATGCTAAAATAGTCACTACAACATAGAGCAAAATTGCTCTAATTTAGTCAAAATTATTATACATTAAGTACTATTATATCAAGATAATCTTACCAACTTGGTCAAAATTGTCTAAACATAATCAAAATCTCTTCAACTTGTTTAAAATCGAGTCAACATTGTTATTTCAGCTATTGTCCAAAGTTGCTATAATTATTGCAACTATGTCATAACTGTTGTAACGTTGTAACAGCTATGGCATAGCTGCTACAACCATTATAGCAACTATCGTCAATAGCTGTTACAAGTTGGGGTAGCCATGTCATAACTACTACAATAGTTTTGAATTGATTTTGAATAAGTTAAAGTGATTTGGACCAAGTTGGTACAGAGCATTTTGGTACAACAGCTACACTATAGTTGCAACTTTAACACGTTGTAGCAATAGTTGCTACCACACTAGAAGAGTGTTTTTGAGATGAAAAATATATTGGACCATTGTTTTGATCTCTTTAAAAAAAATGCCCTTTTGATTTTTGCCCAATTTTTATCATATGGTAATTAACATTTTCTATTGTAATAATAAATAGGGAATAATTATAAATCATATTAATATTACCATATTTTCTTTATTTAGAATATCTATTTCTATATTTTATGCTAGTCGAGTCTATAAAAGGAGTTAGCCAATTTTAATCACCTTTAAATTAATATAATTTCTAATTTAACTTCTCTATGTGAGAAATTTTGCCTCTAGGTGAGGCGATTTTCTTCTTTGCTCCACCAACTTCATTCTATATTTCTAGATGATTCAATAGTTCCATTTTGGTGTGGTGTTAATATCATAGGAATGGATATGGGTCAAGTTCACTATCTGATCTGCACAGTTCAAGTATGTGGACCCTGTATAGAGAATATAAACAAGTTTGAATTTGTAAGTTGTAACTACAAAAAGTAAGTGCAAGCCTTCTGAATATAAACTGCCTTTTGTAATGAGAAATATTAACAAGTAATTGCCAATGATTTTACGTGTCAACAGGATCAGATTCATTAACATCTTAGATACTTGATATTGTACCTATGGTCCAGTGCAACATAAATCTACATGCTGGAACTGTAGGGATCCAGACTAACAGATATTTACTGACAGTATGACATTGATAGTGTAGATTTATACCCAATGGAATGCAGAGAAATGAAAAAATCCCATAAAAGAAGTTCAACCAATGACAACTAAGCCAACTACAAAGGTATGGACATAGATAAAGCTCAGCCTTCCCCATGTGTAAACTTAAGAAGTGTCATCTTTGACCAAGATATACTAAGAAACACTTGCAGGTGAGTGTTTACACCACATGATGATACTAACTCATCTGACTGTTTATACCTTATGATGATACTAACTTGCAAGAAACTGAGAAACACTTTCAGGTGATTTTACTTTTGAAGTATGGAGTGGAGTACATTTCTATTGAGTCATAAAATTGATAGTTCGGGATCAACTTAATAACAGAATCTGGGGCTTCCAACCATATGGGAACGAACAAGTACATGGAAATCAAAGCATTGGGATCCAAAGCAATAGACTCAAGGTCTTCTGTACCAACAGTATAAGCTTACTTCAATTCTAGACATTTGAATGCACATATAAAGTGACATTTACAGATGTATTTTTTAAATGGGAGATTGTTAAAAAAATAATTTACAAAAAAAAAAAAAACAGAAACCAACAATAACAATGCACCAACAGCTTTGACTAAACCAATATAAGAGAGGGTGGAGAAGAAGGTGGGAAGATGAAGATGATTAACATTACTAAAAAAGAAATTGACCAGGTTAAGCAGCTGTTGATGATATAGGTGAATATTTAGTAAGGTTATGTTTGGTTGGGTGGAATGAAATGGAAAGGGGATATTTCACTTCCATCATTCCATTTACATATTTAGGTGGACAATTTAGAGTGAACGATCATTTCAAAGAATAAACCATTCCATTCTACCCATTGCATAACTTAAGCGGTGGATTCCCATCATTCCACCTCTCCTAAATGTAATATTTCATGACATTTTCAAATCTAAAACTGGGAAATATGATTGAATTAGGTGGCTTAAGTAAGCAAGACAGGTTGAGCAAGCCGGGTTACATGGGCTTAGTGAGTCAAATGGCAAGATAAACCAAGCTAATTGAATGGAATAGGCCGAGCAATCCGTGTGGGACGGGCAAGGCAAGCCAAAAGGAATGGGTTGGTTGGTCAAGTCACACTAAAACAGACCAAACAGAATGGGCAAACAAAACTGAAAATAGGAGATTAAATTGGTTGAAAGAATTAGATGAATCAAATGAGTACATAGAATAAATCATTCTATTTTTTTTTTTCCATTCCGTTAGTACAGGCAAACAAAGGAATTGTTGGATCACTCCACTCCATTCCTGATCCACTCCATTTCATCAGTTCATCCTACCAAACATAACCTAAGTTCATACCAACAGACTTGTGAAATCATCATAATCAAAAAGCAAATGAGAGGGTTTAGTAGATGAGAATGGGAAAATAAAGTTATTGTTAAACTCCCTACCCCATACAATCAAAATTCTTAATGCATTAGCAATTTATCCTCAAAAGTCAACTTGACAATATTATGATACACTCATGACGCCTGGTCTAGACTCAAGTTTCCAAGTATTAAAAACCAAAACTTAATAAATGATTCTGGAAACAAACAATTGATAATCAATTGTGTTGTCCTATAAATGATGACACTGAAAAATTCATACACAATTTACTAGGCATGTACCAAATCCTCTAACCTATAGGCGCCTACTTGTGGCTCACACATTTGAAATGTCAAAATGTTTGCTTGCAGAATTGACATAGATGTTATTTAAAATTGTATTGCCAATAATTTAACCCTTCAGCACTCAACTAGAACAGCTATATAAGGTTCATGGTTCATCCTAATGCCTATAACTAGTGGGAAAAAGTTATATTTCCTTGAACAAACTTCAAATTTAAAATAAAAAAAACAAAGTGAAATTACAACACTACAAATAAACAGTTATATGCATGTGCAAGATCAATGCATGAACCAAAAGATAAATGATAAATTTATTCTATGCAAAGCAAAGGTGTGCCTTTAACTACATGAAATGCTAGCGTGTCTTTGTATACACTACCACGATGTGTCTAGATATAAGTTGAAATCATTAATTCATCCAAACACCCATTAAATTAGTAACAAACCTTATCAAACAAACAACTTATTTTGATGAACACTATTATTTTCAACTTAGAATATTTGTCCTATAAGAGATGGTAAATGATGAATAAACCAAATTTGTTGCAAATAGTTAATTCAACTGAGATGGGATGGGGTTAAGCGTAACATAACTAGTAAAAAAAAGGATAATATGGTGCACTTCTGCAAATCTTCGATCATAAATTTGAATAACAACTACCCTCCACAAAAGCAAATAGGTTGATCCAAATCTTCTTCTTATGACAAGCTAAAGTAGTATACCCCTCTTCGACCCCTAAAAATTACAGATGTGGTGAGCAGCTTATTATGAGAGGAAATTTTTATGCTTCCAATTAGGTGACACTTTACCAATAAATAGTATGACAAAATCCATTTATGTAATATTATCATATTGAGATCATGTATTAGTTTAACAATGAAATGGAAATTCACTCGAGAGATCTATTGTGTTGGCAAAAGAAAAAAGACTGATGTAGATATGGCATGCACATTTCTTATCTAATGAAGTTAATTGATGTGGATAACTTACACATGTGAGAGTATGGCATGATTATCATGGCAACCAAGAAAAAATTTTAAGGATTAAAAGGCATATGCCAACTAACAGCTAATTGCTTTTAGAAAGCCTGAAAAAAGTAATGAAATATATGTTGTGGCAGGAAATATATTTTCAGAAGCAAGAAGTATACATGCATCTGTGAATGAACATGAAAATTTTAGAATTCAGATAAAAGGGTTGCTACCTGAAAGTGAGAACTGTTCAAACATCGAGCAATCTTGTAGAAAAGTGGAACCATGCATCGTTGAAAATCTGCAGACTGAGTAGCTTCTAGAACCTCTTCTAACTCTCCCAAGAACATGACTTCTTTTGTACTGTTTGTAAGAGGCCAGTATTTCAATAAGCCCCTTATAACAGTATCAGCAAGTTTGCAATCCTTCTCAATAAATTGAGTTACACAATATGATAATTGCTGATGGTACATTGCTATGCACCTTGGCTTGTGAAGTGGGATCAGGGCCCGTACAAGGAATAATTTATGCTCTTCTTTTAATGGCAATGCAAACCCACTGATGATACTTCCTAAAATCTCCAATAGCTCAGCAATCCCATTGTGTTTTTCTGTCTCAAAGATAAATCGATAAAATATGTTGTTTATAGCTTTTCTGATGTAGGGTCGATGCACCATAAATTTTCCATAGATACGATGAAGTATCGTCTTTAAGTACTCCCTCTCTCTAGGATCTTCAGAATCAAATAGATCAAGGAGCTTGAGAACAAAGGAATGATCTATATACCTTTTTGCCAACTTAGCATCAGTCTCAGGAGATGCAACAAACCGTAGAAAAAACTCATAGACAATCTGCAAGTGAGGCCATGCTGGATCCATTACAGGCTCTTCCTCTTCTGCATCAATTTTTTCCAAAACCATGTGTTCTCGAGGTGGAATAGTTAGGTTTCTGAACAAGTTGATCGACACCATCTTGGTTGTCTCTTGCATGACATTTTCTGGAAATTTGGTACTTGCTGAAGTCACATAGTCAACAAGTTCCAATAAAGTCTGGCGCTTTATGTCTTTCTCTTTCAAATTCTTTGTTGGGTCAATGAAATCAAATATAGCACAACACAAGTCCAACTTTCTAATGAACAAACTCTGCCTCTCAGACTGTTGAACATCCTTAAAGCTAGGCAACGCTTCAGATATTGGGACATAGTTCCCATTCAATCTCGAATTAACAGATGGAGAATATTTATTTAGATGATTTGACCCAGGATTTGAACCAGGAGGGGCCTGATTGTTGAGACTTGTGGTCCTATTGCCTTGCAAATCTCCACTCCTTGAACCGCTAGAAGAAGAGGTCGGAGGAACTGATCCACCAACTGAACTATCAGATGATTTTGACGGTTTCCTTGGGAGCCGGTTTAGTATCTGCTTAATCATGCTTGAAGATAAGATATTTAAGTCGGAAAATAACAGGAGTCTGAGATCTTAATGATGTCTCTTCAGGGGCATAAGTCTCATAGTTAATGGTGGCCTTAGCTGGCAGGCACTGCCTTTAACCTCATAGTTCTTCCTTTGCCTTTTCCATAGATATCCAAGGAAATGTTTAACAAATTCCTAGACAAGTTCCAAAATCCTGAGAAAAAAAAATCACTTAAAAGCAGATTGCTGGAACATCCACAATCCAAGGAACAATCACACAAGCAAAGATCCATTACGTAGAGCAGATCAAAATAAAAAAGAAAAACAAAAAGCAAAAAAAAAAAGTTCAGCTGGTCATTATCTCTGAAAAAAAAAACAGCAAGCGCCGGCACCCAAATCAACCCCGACGCTCCACTCAATCAGCAGTGCATATTTCCACTCACCGCCCCAAATTTGATGGGCTGCCCGAACAGGATCAAAACGATCTGTGCGATCCCGATCGGTCAAGGTCACGCTTTGAAGCGAGAATTGGAGAGAAGATGCAATAAGGGCGAAAGTCAAAGACAATAATTCATTAAAAGACAGAAATCTTGCAAATCCAAAGCCACAATTTCGGAGAGAGAGGAGCAATGAATGGAAGAAAGAAAAAAAAATACCTTTTTTTGTGAGACGAAAGAAGGATCTCACGCACTCGCCTCTCGATCGGCCTCTGCCTCTTTCCCCCTATTACGAACGAGCCAGCGAGAAGAAGACCCTTGTCCTCTCTTTTCTTTCGTTTTTCCTTCGCAGGATTGGGGATGGGCAAAAATAAAAAGGGTATAAATAAAATTTATATTTTTGAAAATAAATATATTCAACTGAATTGAAAAAAACTTAATATATTTTCTACATGAACTGTTTTTTTATAATATATTTTTAGAATTCCAGTGCCATATAATTTATTTTTATTGACCAAACTAATTTTGTTAACTAAACAACTATTCAAGAGATGCACTAGATGGTAATAGGGATGATAATAAAAAATTTATACTGATTAATTAATCCTTAATTATTTAATAAAAATTATATGAAATTAAGAAGCTTAAAAAATAATAATACAATACATAAATATTTATTAATATAAAAATTCTATTGATGACTTGACACATGAAAAGAGGGGGAAATGAATAACTTAACCTATTTTTATTGGTAATGTATTTCAATTTTACGATCTAACTAATTCGGTCAATTTGATCTCATAAAAATTTTTTACGGATTAATAGGATAAATAGAGAAGTACAGATAGATCTTAATGAATAATCTAGTGTGATCCGGTATGATTATAGAGCCACCGTGGAGGATGATGTAGAAGCCAGTGCAGTGACACGTGGTGCATGGAAGGAAGCCAGTCTGGCGCCACGTAGCGGAACACATGGTGAGGTAGGCCATCTTGCTTGGTGGGAGAGATTTCCCAAGCGACTCGGTCTTCTCACCAGGCCGTCCGAATGGGCGCAGGTCGCGAGGTAACGTACGGAACACGATGCAGATCTCTGACACGCATCGCGAGGTAACATACCCGATGCAGCCAAGCGTCTAAGCCTGCATGGCCCACCATTGACCGGCGTCATACGTGACCACCCATCATTAGTTGAAATACGTCATCGCATGTGCCAGATGACGGGAGCCAGCTATAAATAGGGATTCTCGGTACTCATAATAAGTAACGAAAAAAAGTGAGTGTATACCTTTCCCAAAGTAGTGCATTCCTAAATACCTTACACAGTTCTTTTACTGTTCGTTCGGTTGAGATCATTGCTTACTTGAGCGTCGGAGTACCAAACAAGAGGACCTCGTCCTTTGTTTAGTGGATAACATTCTGTTGGTCTGTACGAGTGTTTTCAGGTGGTGGACGGACGGACAGACGGACGGATAGACACCGCTCGAACATTACCTCCAGCTTAGCTCCAGATCACCCAGCCTCCATCTCATTTCGTGTTATGCCCACTCGATTGTCTCCCAATTTGATAGCTCAATTGTGCTTCTAACTATTCATTCGATCGGATTCGATCGGGTTCAAGTAGGGTCACAGTGTCATGAGATTTTCAAACGTAGAACCGTCCAACCACTTAAACTGTATGAATGACCTTGCACTTTTGGTAGATGAGTTTCAGAAGAATTTAAAAATA
>JBBPFP010000076.1:4316228-4326434 GCA_037974795.1 Kaempferia galanga
AGCAACCTTATTTCTCTTCTGAAACTTGATGTTTGTGGCTTTGCATTTTAATTTTTGAAAAGCCTGTTTAATTTAATTTATATAAGAATTCAAGACTTATTGGTTCTGAAATTATTACTGATAGTTTATACAAATTAAAACTTGATAATAAATTTATTGAATCTTTACTATGTATCAAAGTATTGAAATTAAGTGAAATATGCTTAGTTTCGTTCCACTTTCTTGTGGCAAAAACATTTGTATCATATATCCAAAGAAAGATTAGAAAATTGGTAAAGAATAAGATTCTACAAAATTTAGATTTTACCGATCCTAATTTATGTGCGGATTGTATTAAGGGAAAATAAATAAGACATAACGAGAAACGAGTCACAAGAAGCACTCAACTTCTTGAAATAATATATACTGATGTATGTGGACCTTTTGATATTTCATCTTTTGATAGAGAAAAGTATTTTATCACCTTTAATTATCGATGATTTTTCATATTATAGATATGTTTATTTGGTTAAAGAAAAATCTCAAGCAGTGGATCTTTTAAAATCAGCATTAATGAGGTTGAAAAGTAATTAGACAAGGAAGTGAAAATTATAAGGTCTGATAGATGAGATGAATGCTATGAAAAGTATGATGAAATAGGACAACATTGAGGTACATTTGCAAAACTTCTTGAAAAATATGGTATATGTGTACAATATACTATGTCATACACACCTCAACAAAATGGTGTGTCAGAAAGGCGTAATTGCACATTAATGGATATGGTTAGAAATATGATGAGTAATTCATTATTATCCAAATCATTGTAGATGTATGCTTTAAAAACATCAATATACTTGCCTAATAGGGTTCCTAGTAAGTCAGTTCTAAAGACTCCTTTTGAGTCATGGACAAATAAGAAACCTAGCTTAAGACACCTGAGGTTGTCCGGCTGAAGCAAGAGTTTATAATCCACACGAAAGAAAGTTAGATTTTTTAACATTTAGTGATTACTTTATTGGTTACCCAGAGAAATCTAAAGGGTATATATTTCATTGTCCTAACCATAATCCATGAATAATAGAAATTGGTAATACAAAATTCCTTGAAAATGGTAAAGTTAATGGGAGCAACAAACAACAAAATGTTAGTATAAAGGAAGTTAAGGTAAATATTTCTTTATCTAAAAGTATTCCTTCATCCAGTGTTGTTCCAAAAGTTGTCCTAGTCATTAACACTGAACAAACATAATGAAATATCACATGAAGAAACTAACTCACATAAATTTGATGCAGATGAGTCATAAGAAATAGCATTGAGAAGATCTCAAAAAATAAGAACAGTTGCTATTTTAAATAATTATGAAACTTATTTACAAGAATTAGATTATGAAATTATGAAGATCTAGTTTCATTTTCACAAGTCATAGAAAGTACAGAGTCAAATAAATGGATCAATGCAATGAAAGTAGAGTTGTAATCCATATATGAAAATGATATTTGGGATATCATTGAATTGCTAGAAGGTTCCAAACGAGTTGGATATCATCGCACTGGTGCTCATTATGATTTAGAGTTACACCAGACGAATGTGAAAACAATATTTCTGAATGGAAATCATGATGAAAAAGTATATATCGACCAAGTTGAAGGTTTTTCAATCGAAGGAAAAGGTCATCTAGTGTGTAAACTTAAGAAGCTTCCAAACAATGGTATATCAAGTTTAATAATACTATTACATCTTTTGGTTTTAAAGAAAAAAATATTGTTGATCATTACATATATTAAAAGATCAGTAGAAGTAAAATTATATTTTTAGTCATATATATATGCACACCTATGCACGATGGATGCACAAAAATAAAGATATATTATGCATATATTAGTTTTCACTCTGCCTATGAATTAAAAGCATAATAATATTCATTAATTGAAAACATTGAATGCTTTTATAAAGAAATATGAGAGAAATTATATACGAGAAATAATTACATTATAATAACTTTTCCATGAAGTTTAAATATTTAAAATATAAATAAATGAGAAGATTGTGTAAATTAATACAAGAGTGGTATTATAAAAAGAGAAAAAACACCTTTATTATATTGGACAATCAAATTCACAAATAATGTCCAGAATTAAGTCGTGATATTAAAGATTTTCTTTTAAACATTGATTGAGATAGGACTTCTTATATAACAATCAACTAATACTTATTTTTCAATAAGTTTAATCAATTTTAAAATTTTAAATTTGATACCAAATTAAATAAATTGAAATAATCAAATATTTTGATGATAAATTTAATGATTAAATTTAAATTTCAGTAGCTAAATAGCGATTTAAATTTAAATTCAATTGCTAATTTTGAACACCCAGTTCACCCTAATTTAACTTACGGATTTATTTGTATTTTTATTTATTTATAAATTTTTAATTCATTAATTCGTTGTTAAAAATAATCCTAAACCTAATCAATTATGAAATTACTACAGTTACAGTATGAATATTTTTAAATATATTAAATAAAGTATAAAATTACGGTAGATATAATTTATAGTTGTTATAACGTGTCTAGCTGACCTATATTTTAGATAAGAAATAATAATAATGGCAGACGATTAAAAGGTGGAGTGATTTTTTTATATAAAAAAATAAAGTGTTAACAATGCAGGCCGAAAATGAAATTTGCGTTTGTTGATAAATAAAAGGAAACCCCTGTACTTTATTCTTCGCCATCGTGCATTTCCTCACCTCTGTCCGATTTCCACGCCAAGCTTTGCTCATCAGAGACGCAAAGTTCGACGATCGGCTTCGGAACCCTAACCTGCCACAATGCACACCGGACAGATGCTGCTTGAGGAACCTGTGCGCCTCGCCTCTGTGCTCGCCCCGCCCAAGATCGTGAGACCTCTCTTTCGCTCCCCGTTTATTGGATTCGATCCGCACCTTTTATGATCCATTTTGGTTTCCTTGCTCGATCGTCTGATGAATTATATGGGTTTGTTGTATTTTCTTGTGGCCTATGTGGGTCATACTTCTGTCGTTGTTTTGTACGTGATTCTGTTTAGTTTAGATTGTCTTCTTGTGGGATTGTCAGTTTTTTTTTGCTTCCTCATTATTTCTTTTTGCCTATGTGTTATGTGCCTTTTAAATTTTTAATGCTTGACTTTTAAGATATTGAGGTTTAATTTTCCCTTAGTGTTCGTCTCTATTTATATCCCTACTATAATTGTGTAGTCCTTTTTTGTCCAACTATTGGTGGATTTATAGGGAAGGAAAGATGATAATTTTCGACGAAGATAGTACGTAAATTTGGTCAAGTTTATTCCGACAGGCATGGGAATTTGGATGCAATAAGATTATGTGGATCATTAATAAATTTATTATAGCTTAGAGGTTCCTCTTTTTTTTTTCTTATAGATGTTATAATACAAGCACTTCACAGTAATAAATTAAAGCGAATAAGGGAGGCTAACTGCATCTTATGGTCTCGTCAAATTTATCAACCATTTTATTTCCTAATTCATTGTGAAGTTGCATAGCTATCCCAAAAGGCAATATTTCTTAGTGACTGGATCAGCAGTCTCTTCTTGTTGTTCCAAATGAAACGATAGACCTAGTGTTTGAGACATCGGATGCAGTATCTGTGCCAATATTTTATCCTGATTGTTCATCTCTTTGTATCTCCCTGCTATCATTTATTTTTTGTAATAGTCTTTTGGCCAACTATTGGTGGACTTTTATGGAGAAGGAAAGATGATGATTTTTGATGAAGATAGTCAGTGCATACATGAAAAGTTGGTAATGATTATTCCGAGGGGCATGGGAGTTTGGATGCTCTACAATCAGATGGGTCATTAAGAAAATTATTATATCTTGGAGTTTCCCCTCTCTTTTTCCCTCGAATAGGTGTTAGAACATAAGCACTTTGCCCCTGGCTACGGTGCAATGGTAAAGCACTTCTGTAGTTAAGAGGCATCCACGGGTCGATTCCTAGTTGGGAAGACAACTCCGGAAAGCTGGCTGTGAAGCGATGAGCTGTTTGCACTTCCGGATTTATTTTGGTGGCTGGTGGGAAACCTTTGTGAGGCCAGATTAGTCACCTCTAGGATTAGTCAGTTTGAAGAGTTAGATACCTGAATTATAAAAAAAAGCACTTTTACGACAACAAATTGTAGAGAAGAAGGGAGGCTAACTGCATCATATAGACATGCCAAATCTAACAACCAGTTTCATGAAGGAGGATCAAGGTCACATGGAAAGTGGACGGACTCAGTTATAGAAGTATCTGAAGGCCACTACAGTGCACTCACTTTAAGTCTATAAAAGGAGAATCAAGGCCACATGGAAAAGAGTGACTCCAATTGATTCACTGATGGAAGCATTTAAAGACCAAATATATCGTTCAACCATGTGGCAATTCCTTAATGGACACACTGTGAGTTATATAAGCAGGATTAATGCCACATGCAAAGGGGATTGACTTCCTCTTGAAAAATATGAAAAGATCAACTATATGACAAAATAAACAAAGGGGAATTTCTGAAAATATTTACTATATTCATTCGCTAAACGAATTATAATATATAGACCTTGAGGAGATTATCAAATCCCTTCATTCCAGGGTCTAATATAGGAAGAAGTATAACAATAATTACAACAATAATATCCGTTGATTCTAGGGTCTAAGGAGTATAACAATAATTACAACAATTATATCCCTTAATCTTAGGGTCTAATATAAGAAGAAGTATCTCTCTAATTATAGCAATAAATGGAGAGATAATCAAGGGATATAAAATCAAATAAGGAAAGAAGGATATCTTGATATGTTGACATCCCCCCTCAAATTGATGCGGGTAAGTCTATCAGCATCAATTTGCTACTGAGAAACTTGCTTTTGTAAAGACATAAGCTATTTGAAGATTTATAGTATGATGAGGAAGAGTGATCATTCCTCAAATAAAGGCCTCCCTAATGTAATGACAGTCCACCTTTGTGTGCTTTGTGCGTTCATGATATATTGGATTTGTAGCTATTTGAATAACACTAGTATTATCACCATGAAGTGGAGTAGGAGTAGGCAGAAGAAATCCAAGTTCGGAGAGAAGACCACGTAACCACACAATTTCAGAACAAGCCGCAAACATGACTCTATACTCAAACTCCGTGGAAGATTTAGAGACACAATCTTGCTTCTTACACTTTTAAGAAATCAAGACATCTCCAAGTAAAATGCATTAAACTATTGTAGACTTTCTAGTATCCGGGCAGCCATCCCGTTCTACATCACTGTATGTAGTCAATTGAAGAGCATATTTTGTTGGAAAAAACAACCTATGAGTAGATGACCCAATTAAGTATTGAATAATGCGACGAACTGCAGCAAGATAAAGATGTCAAGGTGATTGCATAAATCTGCTAACTATATGGACAACATATGAGATATCACGCCTTGTAATTGTTAGGTAGATAAGCACAAGATATTTCATTTTAAATGTACTATGCAACATATTTTAAAGCTTAATTATCAGTCTATTGTCATTACTAATGATGATAATATTGTCGACATAGACTAAGAGAAAAATACTTGTAAAAGAAAAGTGATGAATCATACTGACTTTGTGTGAAAGAGAAGGCGAGAAGAGAAGGCGAGAAGAGTGGTCTGAAACTTCTTAAACTATACTCTAGGTGTCTACTTCAACCCATACAAAGAGCATCTTAGTTTGCAAACTTCATTTGATGTTGTCATTGACATACCAGATGGAAGTGTTATATAAACCTCCTCTTTAAGATCCCCATTCAAGAAGACATTTTTGACCGACATTTTTGACATTCATTTGATGTAAAGACTAAGATTTAGAGGATGCAATAGCAAGAATGGTTCTCACTTAGGTCATCTTAGCAACTAGTGAGAAAATTTCTTTATAGTGAAGGTCATATTCTTGTTTATTTCCAAGAGCAACCAATCGAGTTTTGTATTTATCCAAATACTAATAGGTTTAACATTTGGAGGACAAGAAACAATGCCCCAAGTATGATTTTCCTCAAGTGCTTTGAGTTCTGCTTCTATTGCTTGTTGCCAACACTCATGTTTCATATCCTGTTTATAACAAGTGGGAATGAAAATAGAAGATAAAGTAGTAGACATAGCCTTTCAGGAGGTCTGTGAGGTCTAGAGCTTCTTCGAAGAGGTGGATCATTGAAAACGGGATTAAATGCCGCAAGGTGTGGAGGAATTTCGGTGAGACCTATAGGAGGATCAAGTGTAGGAGTATACCTATGATAAACATAACCAGGTTGAAACCTTCGAATCAGTATTGGTGACTCAGGAAAATGTGGTAAAGTAGATAGGGAAGCGAATTCTGAGGTCTATTGTGTACTAAAGATGGGCTGAATTTTTTATTTTTTATACAAAGTTAACATTCCTAGAGACACGAGTTGATGGGCATGAGCATCATAGCAAAGAAATCCATTTTGGGTTCCAGCATACCCTAAGACAACATACTTGACAATTGGGTATGATCCTGCACGGGAGCGAGGGGACGAACAGCTGGGGACACGGCGGACAACCTCTGCCGACGAGGACTGGGTACGCTGAGCTGGGCTCCCTCTGGAAGGAGAGAATGTGAGAGAACCGAGCGAACGGGGCGCGGGTCGAGCGGGCGAAGAGGGGGAAGGTGGCACCCTCTCTGCTTCGGGTGTCGCCTCGCGGACCTGCAAGCCAATCGCGCAAAACCAAGGAGTGTCAGCCACCAAACAGGGGACGGGGTCCACTTGTTTGGTACTCCGACGCTCAAGTCAGTAATGATCCCTTCGAACAGAAAGTAGTAAAAGGGCTACTTTGAAGAGAAAGGAGTATGTGTGTATGTGTATGTGTAAGCGTCCCTCGTAAGTACCATGGATCCCCTTTTTATAGATGGCTCTTCATCATTAGGATACATACGGAGGCATGCTCCAATTAATGACGGAATGACTCTTCGTCATTGGGATGTGTGCGAAGGCATGTTTCGCATGTTCTTCTTAATGACGGGCTGCCACGTATGGGCTCTGATGTCGAGGTGCATCGGGGACGTTGCTTTCATACACGCGTCAGGGATCCGTGCAGCTGCGGCTACGGCTGTCTTCCTCGGATCACTGTCAAGCCGTCGACCCCGTGCAATCGAACAAAAAACAGATGTGAGACTAACTGAGAGACTGACCGAGCGGAGCTCCCAGGTCATCTGGTATTCTGAACTAGCCGAGTCGCTTGCGCGCTATGGCAGAGTTCAGTAGACCCTGAGGGTCTGTGCTCTGGAGATCTGCGTTCGGACTCTAGAGGTCTGTGTTCGGACTCTGGAGGTCTGTACTCTGGCTCTGGAGGTCTATACTTTGGCTCTGGAGACCTGCGTTCAGACTCTTGAGGCCAACTAGTTGGGCGATCGGCTGAGGTAGCCAGTGGTTGTATCTACGCCGAGCTATCAGGCGTGTTTAGCCTTCCGGACGGGGTTCCGTCCTACCCAGCTCTTTGGTTGGCCTTGCCCCTGTCGTTGCGGAGTAAGCCCACAATGGCCATCAATGGGATGGACCTTGTCATCAGGCCACGTCCTCAGGTGCTCTGCCACGTGACACTGTGTCAACCCTTACCTCATCCTCAACGTAAGATACACAGAACCGTGCCGGATCATATAAGCCTCCCCCTCGAGTTTGGTCGAAGGAGACTGAAAGTCCGACTGACCGGACAGAGTGTAGTGATGAGGTAACTATCAGCCACTTTGGTAGGGATGTTTTCCAGCCATTGAGTGAAGGGGTGCACCTTCTCGAGACGCCTCGAATTCTGCCCCCTGCCACCATCAGTTAAACTATGCAACAACTAAAGAGTTGTCATTATAACGCCCACTGCCAACAGATACGATCATGATCCGATAATTGGCGCTTGGCAACTTGGATGGTGGGATTGTGAAGGGTGGCGCCTATATATAGGGAGATTTGGGGTGAAATAGGTCCCCACGACTCCTCTGTACCCAAGCAGTATTTAATCGGTCCTAAGCCATATTATGGAGCGAGCGAGTCTGCGAAGGGCAGGGACTTCTCGCGGACGAGGGAGGAGAGGTCTCCGGGGGAGACGGAATGTTAATCATGAAGCTGAGGAATCGGGCCACCCGGACTCGATAAAGGCCTTTCCGGTGAGCGAGCCCCAATCTGCCCCCACTGGTAAAAAGAGACGCCGAGCTGCCTTTGGGAGCTCTGCCGCCGTCCCTGGGTTGGGTGAATGACCCATGGAGGTCGATCAATCCAGTAGGCAGGCGCCTCAGCAGGAAGAGGCCACCATCGAAGAGTCAGGTCGGGGCGTGACCCTCCGACTTCCCTCTGAGAGGGGGTCCGAGGCCGTGCCCGAGGGATCTTCTATGCCACCATCCGAAGTGGTGGTTAATTTGCAGGGACTCATGGCCGAAGCCTTCGTAGAGGGCCAATGCCTAGATGAGGGGATGACTCTATCCGAATCAGCCGATCAGGAGGCTCTGGCAGTGACCGCGGTAATTTTCTGCTCCCTTTCAGTGTACCTAATCGGTTCTAACCCTTACTGTCAACAGGGGTGGGCGGCTTCCTTATCATTTTGTCAAAAAGCTTTCCGGGCGCACCAAGATCTCCAAGCAGTGAAGATGAGTTTGGATAAGAAGACCATCGAGTCAAATGAGCAAACCGCTCAGATCAAAGAGCTCGAGGCTCGATTGACTGGGTCAGCTCGGTACGCTCCGAAGGCTCTTGAGGGAGCGGCCAAGTGGAAGCGACTCTTCCGCGAGCGAGCGCTAGAGGCGAACGCCTTGGGTCGATCGCTGAGGTCCCATCAGAACGACCTCGAGGCGGAAAAGGCCAAAGTCGCCTCCCTGACAGAGGCTGTTGAGAAGTGCCGAGCGGAGGAGTCCGACAGGACAGAAGCAGCCCAACAGGCTTACCTTGCTTTGGCTGAGCTTTGTGGAAGGCTCGCTAAGAGAGCTGCTCTCGACGTGAAGATAGGGGTGTAGAGTGCCTTTCGCCAACTACGGGAGCGAGGACTTCTGACCCCCGAAGCATGCCTGGCTGATGTTTCTATAGAGAAAGTCTTGAACGACCTGCCTGTGGAAACTATACCCCGGTCAGAGTGAAGCTTTAGTCTGCCCGAGTGGGTGAGGGGTCGTATCACTTTTTGTAAGAGTTGTTTAGTTCTATTTTCACTATGGTGTTTCCTCGTAAGAATTCTGGTGTTACATATGTATTGAACGTAGCAGATATTGTGGTAGGCCAAGCTGATTAATCAAACGTCTTTCGAGATTGATGTAAGGCGTTTCAGCCAAGTATGGGCTGAAGGGCCTAGAAGCCACCTTGAAGATTCCAGAAGCTGAACCTTTATTGCTGAGAGCGTGGATAATGCCTCGGGATTAGGGTGTGCACACACACGAGGGAAAATTTATTCTTTGTCTTTTCAGAACCCTGCACCGAGATCTTCCTTAATTAATGTTCAGAGATCGGCGCACCTTTTCAGGGTCCAGTCGTGATGCTTGACCTCTACGGTCAAAATCAAACTTCGGGGACCGACCGTATCTGATCGAACGGTTGAGCGAATGGCCCCAGCGTCTATAAATAGGGACCCGTAGCCCACATTGGTGATCCCCCGAAATTTATCTCTTGACTTGCAGCGCTCGCATTTCCTAGTTTTCTAGCACCGACCTGATGAGTCACGACAGCGAAAGGTGGAGAGTGAGCCTGCTGGAGGCAGGCACTCGGCTGGACAGGCAAAGGTCTTTAAGGGAACGAAGTACCGGCCCGGTAGCCTTTTGCCCCGTAAGGGCGTCGCCGACAGAGGCACCTGTCGGGGAAGGCATACGAACTTCACAATCTGGTAAGAAAAGATGTAGGGAGGATGCCGATAGCCCTTCTTCCTCTTCCGCAGCTATTAAACACTGTTAGTGAGAGCCCTAGAGCCAATCAAATGTTGATTGTTGTATAGACTCAATTTATCAATTCCAATATTAATAATGGCATTTTTTGTTATTATACTTACTCGTATTGGTGCCAAATAGACTAAGTATAATAATGCCCTTGAGTAGTACGTTCACATCTATATCAATCGATTAGTTGAATCGATAGTGAGATGATATAGAGAACACTCTCTAAATCATTCCTAGTCAAGTATTAACATTCAGGGATAATGTTAATGCGGCGAGACTAGCATGTAGGTCAACATGATGACTTGATCTCACAAGTC
>JBBPFP010000076.1:4337136-4354463 GCA_037974795.1 Kaempferia galanga
TTAATCCAAGCTGAAGGCGCCTTCTCCATGCAGGAGGCGCGTGGGCGGTGGACACCTCTTTTACCTCCAAGGCACCTCTAAACCGCTTGGAGGCGCCTTCTCCACTGTTGGCAGCTCCGATTTCTTTTTCGGTGACTCTAATTGTTTCCGGTCACTTTCGGTCGCTTGGGTGATCTTGGACATCCGGAATAGGGCCCACCCGAACCCTTTTTTCGTCCTTCTCCTCGAGCAGACTTCCTTCCCTGCTTCTTGTCTCTCGGAACGTCGCACACGTCCTTCTCGTCCGCCGATGTACTCTTTTGCAGTCTCTGCGTCCCTCGGATGCGCCGAGTCCGTCGACTCTCTCCCGCGCTATCCTTCTCGTCTGCTGCTTTTTCTACTCGACTTCTTGTGCTTCTAAGTTCCTGCACACTTAGACACAAGGATTAGAAAACACAAGACGTAACCTAACTTGGTTGGTCACATCAAAACCAGTTTGGGGCACCAACAAAATTCTTATAATTATGAGATAAGCGAATGACTTATTCCATATAAAGGACACAATGAGATAAAGACCCCCTTTAACCTCTATTTTGATTGATTGGATATCTCTAAGGAATCGAAGGAAGATGTGATGATTTATTTTAGAAAATCCCCACTGAAAAATACACGTCTTTCTATAGAATTAGTCTTCCCTAGAGTCTCAGTACAAACCAAGAGCACAACGAGTTCTTTGTCCCTAGGTACGGAGAAACAAAAACATTGATAATCCAAGATGAGGTCACAAAGATGAATTGTTATGGCCCACACGCGCTAGACTTGTCATGAAGCTAGCTTTGCTTGCTGCGCATGAGTTGCAATAATGTGAGCAAAATATACAAAAAGGCTAACTAAACTAATTAAATGCGTGCCTTTGAATAATCTTCACCAGTACTATGCATAAAAATTATCCAATAATCTAGAGGTAAAAAACTTTAAAAGTGTGCATGAAAATACAATATGTGTACAAGAAAGAAGTGCATGATGTAAAATATCTTATAAAAGAATCCAACGAATAACAAATAATTAATGTTATTATGTTCCACCAATTTAACCTCATTAATCTCTAATGACAATTTCTCTTAAACTTTTCTCTTAGACTGTTTCGTCGTTTCTAGTGTTTCATCTTTTATATTCTTACAATTATTTCCTTTTTAATTCTTCAGGGAATCAAACACATACCTTATATATGATAAACGACCCTAACGAAGAATACATCATAAATATTGATGAATGATTCACAATCCATTTAGAACGAGGTGCATTATAATCATATATGAATGTATAAGGTGAACAACCTACAATCCACTCGGTAAAGATGTCTCATGTACACACGGGGTGAACGATCTGCAATCCATCCAATACAAAATATATCATAAATATATATAAAGGGTGAATGATGGACAATCCACTCAGAGATATATCTCATAAAAGAAAGGGTGAATAAACCACAATCCACCTAGCGAGATAGATAGCTCATATAAAATAATCGAAACTTACAAACATGTAAAAAGTTCCAAAAGCGTGTTTTTTTAGCATGGAGGTAAGGCTTAATAAAATATGCAGAACATTCATAATGGTCATGTAACTCTTTCACAAGGAGCCGAAGCTTTATACTACAAATAGTTACGCAACTCTTTTTGAGGGCAAAACCGAAGATCCAAACTACAAATAGTCATGCAACTCTTTTAGAGGGTAGAATTGAAGTTCTAAACTACAAGTAGTCACATAACTCTCTAAGAGAATAGAGCTGAAGCTCTAAACTACAAGTAGTTACGCAACATTTTTAGATGGTGAAATCGAAACATTAAACTGTAAGTTGTCACGTAGATCTTTACTGGGCGGAGTCAAAGTTCTAAACTACAAGTAACTCATTCAATGTTTTATTAATTTTATTGAAATTTATTTATATCAGTGTTCATAAGGTGATTTGTGTTCCCTTAAAAGCACTATCCTAAGATTTTTATTACTTATCAAAGTTAGTATGTGTTATCTTAGTAACAATGGTATACAAATGTAAAGAAGCAAGAAGATTGTAAAAGGACAAGCAATTTAAATGATAAGTATCAAAGGCAAGAGTATAGAATGCTTTTAAAATAAAATAAATCATCCCATGTGTATCACCCACAATATTAAAATAAATTTTCATTCGTTTAATCCTGATAGATTTATCTTTAGCCGTTGTTTATTATGCAGTATCTTCTTTTGATTTTTTTTGTTTAGAAACAACATATTCAATTAATGTTGTAATTATAATTTGTCAATTTAATTCATGCACAAGGAAAATGTCAAATTGAATCGAGCAATAAAAATTTGCCTCAATTGAAGAAATCCACATCCTTATCAATCACCCAAAGCACCTTCATGCTCTCTTAGTAACTAGACCCACAAGTTATCAATCAATATAGCATGGATTCAACTCTACAATGTCAAACATGATAAAGGACTTACTTTATAAATGCGCCTCTAGAAGAGCTAAACCAAATAATTTTCCAATTCTTAAAACTCATATGCCACATTATACCCTAGAAGCATAAGGAGTCAATTTAGGATAGATAGAGATGACAAGTGCTTCTTCAACCGGGATGGTGGCGACTTCTAACAAGGGCAACAATTGCTTCCAATAAAAAAAGATTAGCAACCACTACTAGGTGAAATTGTGAGAAAGGAAGGGAGAGTCGACACAAAGAAAATACCTTGGAAAAACCCTAACCCTAATGGCCTAATCCTAACCTCGTTAATATATAAACACCTTGAAAACTTTAAACCATGTGAACCAAGAATATAATTGAACCAAACCTAAATCATCTAATTTGACCTTAGAAACCCTAAACCATGTGACCCAAGATTATAATTGAACCAAACCTAAATCATCTAATTTGACCTTAGAAACCCTAAACCATGTGACCCAAGAATATAATTGAACCAAACCTAAATCATCTAATTTAGCCTTAGAAACCCTAAACCATACAAATGAAGCAAACCCAAATCTCTAATTTGGTTCAGCCCTAAGTAACCAATTTAATTCAGATTTGAGCCCGGTTTGATTCCAAACAAAATTTAATCACTTTGTAATGTTTGATTAATTTTTTTAAAGATATAACATGAGCTGTCTATCATTACAGTAGGTGTCAAGAGGAAATGCAATTATGTATGCAGCTGAGGCATCCTCACAAACTGAGAAATTCAAACCTTGTTCCTGTAAAACTCTGATCCATTCGATCAAGCACTCACCTTCTATTTTCATCAATTGTTTGATAACATGAAAAACCAAAAGCTCACTGTCTATCCAAGTGATTGAAGTGCAAAGGCCTTTGGTGTCCATTCTAATCAAGAATTAGGGTCCCACAATTACTATTCAATATACTTTTCTCTCATGCCTTGTTTTGTTCATGGCTTGGCTCGATGTTCATGCCTTAAACATATTTTAATGCCAAAAAGTTGGATAGATATACTACCCCCTAATTTCTATGAAATACAAGATGCTCATTGAATGATAAAAATAATAACTAATGCTTACGTATATGACTATGACATGATTTGAGATTTTATTCAAGTGAAGAAAGATTGCCATGCCTCATTCTACAACAACAACAATAACAATCAAGCCTTATCCCACTAGGTGGGGTCGGCTATATGGATCCTTTTACGCGATTGAGCTTTATCTCTTACTATATTATCATCTATACTTAAATAAATTTTATTTTGTTTTATTGTTGCTAACCAAGTCTTTTTTGGTTCCTTTTCCTCGTTTGATACGCGTGTTTGTCATAGTTTCACATCGCCTAACTGGAGCATTTATTGATCGTCTAAGTACACGTCCGTACCATTTTAAACACATCTCTTGGAGTTTTCTCTCAATAGATGCAACTCCGATTTTCTCTCTAATGCTCTCATTTCTTATTCTATCCATCCTCGTATGTCCACACATCCACCTTAACATCTTCATCTCTGCAACTCTCATCTTCTGCTCATGTGCCCGGGTCATAGCCCAACAACCATGCCTCCTTCTAGATGGAAAAAAATAACTGGGCTTTAATTCATATTATAAATAGCCTAAACCAACATTTATATTAAAAAATTTGGAATAAGTTACATTCATTTTGTATGAGCTTCTTTTTGGGGTTTCTATTGAACTGAGAAATAGGTTTGATGGTATATCTTTTTGATATATATTTATAACTGGATAATTCAAATTGAAGCAATTTGATGTCTGACCCAGGAATATATGACATAGACTGATCAATAGAAATACTGTAAATCCTCCACCTTTGTCACATATTCCATATGTTACATTAAATAGATATCATATTTATGGAATATGATGATTTTCGATATGCCTCGATGGTGATATGGTAGACATACAATACTCAAAATCTTGTGCTAAAGAGTGTGGAATCCAGTATTCCCAGAGTTAATGGACACAACTTGAGTGGGAAAAACTTGATCCATGGTTGCAATCTGTGATGTTGTTCATATGCAGACAAGGGAAGGTACTATCTCACCAGACTTGTTGCACAAAACCAAAATAGTAGATTTATGTCATGGTTAGATTGTATGGCCAACGAAACAATTTATGTATAATGAAACAACAAAGTAAATCAATCTTTGGAGTTTGAATCTGTATAATAACATTTCTTGAAGGGGTTCAATCTTGTTGCTCCCACCTCAAATAGGGAATACATATCGTAGTCAAGACCAAAAAACAACAGAATAATCTGGAATGCAGCCAAGGAGACATATTCCAGTGTTGACAAGGCATCAGAAATATTTACAGTTGAAGTGTGTTGCATGAATTGCAACAAGGAGAGTTGTCCATGATTGAATACTTCATTATCATGTTTCAACATTGACAATGATTTGTAAGTGTCCAAAAGATAGTCAATGATATAAGGTATTTGTTGAAAATTATTGAGTCTAATTCTTTCTTTTCGGACTCAACACAAACCTAGAGGATGTGAGAGGAAGAATTCTGAGTCTAAAACCCCTTCCAAACATCCGAGAAGCCTTCCTACAAGTCCATGAAGAAGGTCAAAAGAAAGTAAATGTAGACACACAAAACCCTCCTGTCACTTAAAGCTCAGCATTAACAGTCCAATGAAATCCATCAAATCGTGATGAGCTGCAAAAGAATAAACAAGGAGTGAGCACTGTCAGAAAAATGGATACATAAAGGACACATACTGCAAGATACATGACAAACTGACAAATTGAAAACCAGCCAGTGAAAGAGAATATCGTGGGAATATGGTTTCTGCTGAATCTTAAACTATTATAGAAACAAATCCTTTCAGCAAAGAACAACTTAAAGTCCTCAAAAAAGATGCTTCAACAAACTTTCAACAGCACATCATAGATAATTGGCTGCTCAGCCCAAAAGGAAATTTTTTACATGCTCTGAGCGTTTAATGAGAAAATTCAGTCTTAGATAGCCGACTAAAAGGCGACATACAATATGCAAGGAGATGTTTCTTTGCTTAGCAATTATACTCCGTGTTATGATAACTACAATGTTCAAATAGTTGATGGATCTCCCTCTAAAGCTGAAGGCACAAGTTCTACTGTGATTTCAGTTAAACCAGTCAATGAAAGAGGATTCTGGAGCAGACAAACAATGAAGGATTTTCTATAGGGATGATCTAATATGGAGAATGAATAAGATATATCTTCTCTAAATTTTCAAAAACAAAGCGACACATAGGAGAAACAATCTTCTCTATGGCGTTCCTACTTTTGCACATTTAATTCATCCTGAAATGGGATTGACTTACAGATGCTGATTTAGCAGCTCCTAATTGATTTCACTTTAGATCAAGGATTTAAATCTCGATCTGTGTTGCTGACACATTTGTGATGGGAGTGATACACGACATTGGGCAGCATAGGCAAATCTCTACCTGTCACATGTGCCATCACAATGCCTAAGTTATCAGACAAGATTTTTGATATCTTGTTTGATACTGGTTGATTTTGGTGAGATTATTAGAGCAATGCACCGTAGCTGTCGACATCCATGAAGGGATCTTGAGGAACGAGCAAAGCAACATTAAATGCCCTTGTTGGGAGGCGTAGATAGTTTGAGGAGTGGCAGTGGAGCTTTTGGATTGTTTGTTTGACATCAATTGTGCACAACTTCCTTGCTTGAATTGCTTATATAGTCCATCACCCACCACTCTGCCAGCACCTAGCTCATTTTCTACGACTTCACCACTCACATGATGAACGTTTTGGGAGTCTTAAGGTACTCGACTTTCAAAACCTTGATTAATATAACAATCAGTAAATTAATTTGATTATTATTGAGGCAGATTAATTTGATTAATATAATTATAATCATTAAATTGATTATATGATTATTATTTGAATTAATTTATTATAATTGTCTTTAATCAAAGAAACCAAAACAACAATTGTCATTCAGTCGGGATAGTAGTAGCAAAAGCGAGAAGAGAGGAGTAAGAAGCGAGAAGCAGAAGAGGGTGACCTTGTTGTCAACCATTTTGGCTAGAGAGGCATCAGGACGGGAGTGATCATTGTGAGCGTCGATCAACGACGATGGTGGGGGCTAATGAATTCATAGTGGCAATGAAGACACGTGGTGGGACAACACTTTTATGGTTTAAATTGAGATTGGTGGTCTTACACACATGCTTTCGTTTTTTTTTTTCGTGCCAGTGTCCTATGCAATAATAAATGCAACGTATCTCTGAATGATTTTCTTTTAAATATTTTTATGCTAAGAGAAGAAATCAAAATGAGTTGCAATAATTTTAATTTTTGGTCTAATTAAATTTAATAATACAACTTAGATGATTTAGTCTTTTGAAATAGTCATTTATGAAGATTGAGAAAAATGTTGTAGAGAAGTTAAATTGATATTAATCTTTGTTTCTTGTCACGCATGATGACAACTACACGAGTAGGCAACAATGTTCAAATTGACAATAATTTTTGACATGAATTTCGAAAAGGAAAAAAAGAAAGATTTTAATTTTTTTTAAAAAATAGATTAAAAAGGTTATAGCTAAAGATTTTGATCTTATTTTGACAATTTTTAGTCTACAGAAATGCATTGTTGCTTATGTAAACATTTAGTTTAGATGAACACAGATTTGACACATGTTGTTGTAAAATATACATCTCATACATAGCGGAGTTCTTTCATTAGTTAGCTAGTGAATTCCTATTTCCTACCAAGGAAACAAATAAAATAATTAGTGCATTTTTCCAACCAAAAATAGAAAACAAATAGAAATGAAAATTGCTTGTAGTTTATTTATCAAAACCAAAAGACATAATGTGAACACTTGATGGTGATAACTCTACAAGCAAACCAAAAATGTAGTTTTAGTAATTTTTCATTTTGCCCCTACCTAAAGTTTTATTTTTTTTCTATATGTAAAAAGTCAATTGAAATTTTATAATCTTCTAAATATCCTTTGAAATTGTATTAGGCATAAATTTATCTAACCATATACCTATTGCTCTTGTATAGAAACCTGTAGGAGATTAAGTTAGCCAACGAAGCCAGCAGGGGTTTAAGAAACCTGTAGTCCCCACGGGATGTCTAGTTGGTTGGAGGGTGATAGACTTGCTGTAATAGAGTAAGAGATCAATTTCCAGTAGCAGGTGCATGCCCCTGGAAAAAAAAATCCCTCCCACTGCCTAGGTAACTTGGCGGTTGGTTATAAGTTGACCTCGCGATTTACCTCCCTTCATATAACTTAGGGATAGACCGTGAGGGGTGCTTGGGGTGAGCGTAATCACCTTTTGCTACAATTGTTTAGAAACATATAAATGACAATTGATATATATTTATATTTGGAAGTAAATAAGTACCGACTTTGTATCAGCTCAACATAATAGAGTATTATAGTTAGAAACACACACTCTCTCTCTCTCTCTTTGTGTGTGTGTGTGTGTGTGTGTGTGTGTGTGTGTGTGTGTGTGTGTGTGTCTGTCAATGAGGCTAACTAGGCTTATATATATAGTAATCTCATGCACTCATATCATAGACTCATAGACTATGTACATGATGCCCAGTACCCAATAGTGGTGCTTTTGTAAGAACTAATCTTGTTTTTCTTTTTTACTTTGCTTGAGATGCTCAATGAAAGTTGTTAATTCAAATTAAAATTTGTTGCCTGAATGTTAGCTTTTTACAGATTGGTACAGGCATAACCAATGGTTTGATCAAGGCAAGGCAGGCAATTGGCAAGGATTTTGGAGTTGAAGCAGAGAATGTGCCCATAATATCAACCAGTGTTGCCTACGGTGTCTACATGGCCACTTCAAGCAACCTTAGGTTTAAATCTGAACTTAACTTTTAACTACCTTTTTATTATTCAATTCAACCTAGTAGTTTATTATGACAAAATTTCAGGTTATCAGAAATGAATAATATTTATGTTTTCTAGATTCCAACATATTATTGCTATTTGATTTGTTACGTTTTTCCCCAGTATTTTGTAATTTGAATTGATAGTAAATTAATAGGGGTAATTATTTACTAGTCTTTGGGATGAATCTATGTGATAGACACTCGGAGATAATAATATCCCACTTGTCCTTTGAGTGAGTTTAGTATTTCCATGGTATGTCAATTGGTATCAGAGTCAAATTCTGACTTAATAAAATTTTCAGTCATTCCTAAGCAAGTTCCTATTTTTCTAACACACACTGTGCAATCCCCTATCCGATGTAAATTCCTATTTGTAGTTCTGTTGCAATTTTCGTCTATGACCCTACTTTGAACTTGGTGTTTATTGGTCCGAATCAGATCCCTGATGCTTCTGCCACCACCCACCTGATTGTTGCTGTTTTCTCCTGTAGTCGCAAGATCTCCTACCTCTTGACCGACAAAGGAGGTCTCCACTCTGTTGCTGGAATCCCTGTGACCATCCTACTTGTTGGCTGGTAGAGACCGTGTTGCCCAACTCAGCCATGATCAGCGCAACTTCAATCACCCTAATTGTGCCCTCTACCTTGCCATCATTTGCTTCTGTTGGATGCCCATGAACTTCACCGCTTGCTGTTACTATCCTTGGAAAGTCAACATCATCTGCTTATACTGGTGGTTGGTAATTTTCATCAACTTTTTAACGAAAGTTTAGTGACCAACTTAACTTAGGTAATTTAAGTAAGTCAAATGAGTATAGAAATTTAAATTTTTATCGTAGAATTCAAACTTCAGAAGTAGAACAAGCTTTAAATGAGATGCATAATGGAAAAACTATTAGATCATGTGATATTCCGATAGAGGTATGGAAGTTCTTAGGGAAATAAGGTATTGATTGACTTATAAAATTAATTAACATGATATTGAAAATGAAAAAAATGTCATATCAATTGAGGATAAGTACTCTAATTATGATCCTAATTAATCTCTCTCCTAATCAAAAGGTCTAATTAAATAATTAGTTAAAAATATTTCTCTAACTAATTTATAGATCTAATAACTAGAAGAAGAGGCTGTAAATAAGAGGTTAGGGAAAAAATGAAGACATAAGTCATAGTTGTGAGATGATAAAATCTATCTTCCTATCTCTCTTCTCAATTGATGTCATTGCCAACACCACCTTGGTTCATCGACTTCTTCAAGCTTGATGTTGATCAACTACTCCTTCCTTGCGACAATAAACTCTAGCACCTTTGTGTTACATCAGGAAGATCATGTTTTGTAGATAAAGGAGATGCTACTCATCAGATTTCCATAAGATAAGACAAAATTGTTTCATCATCCTTTTATACATATTATTTGGTTTGATCTAATGTTTGCAAGAAAATGGGCATGCATAATTAAGATCAGCTAAATTCCACTACACTAGTGTGCTCCATCCTTGATGATGATCCCAAAAATATGTTTCCATTCATATTGGTCAACAGTCTGTTAAAGAAAATATCAAGTAATCATATTTTAAGGTGCTAATGAATGAAATTTAATTCAATTTGCACCTCACTATTTTCTATGAGGTTCTGTCAAACATTGGGAAACTTCTCAAGTTTCATTGTTAAGTCTCGACCCTAACTGTGGCCAATAAGTTGGTATGGGATCAGTTTGGTAAGTATTTGCTACCAATTACACCCCATACAACTACTTGACTCTTTGGGTTGACAACTCTTATAAAACCCACATATGTGAATCTCATTTTGCTTCTAGATTTATGAACCTTGATCAACACTAACAAGTTCATAAATTTAATCAAGTCAAACTTATTAATCAAGGGTTATCTCATAACCTATTACATGAGCATGTCAGAGGAAGTGTGAACTCGACTAAGGTCAATAAGTCACACAACCAAGGGCAAATTATTGGTAGCTACAACTATAGAAGGCAATTTACTTGAGCATTACACAAGGGATTTTAGTGTATTGGTCTCATTAAACTTAACATGTCTCTCATACATATTGAAAGCTTAAGCTTTTGTGTGTCTTCCTAAATGACAATTTTGGCCTCATAAACATTTTGTAAAGCATACTTTAAGGAGAATTTTTGTTGAAACTCTTGAGGCAATAAATTAGGTTTTGGCTTAATTTTTAGCAATCCAATTCAAGTTTTGATCCAGTGAGCAAATTCTAGGAGGTTTAATCTAGGTACTCGACACAGTGGCTCAAGTCCATGAGGCTCATGGGCCCGATCTAGATTGCTTAACGCAACCCCATCTATGCTAAAGATTGCTAGCCCATAGTGCATGATACCCAGTTCACATGTCAATAATAGGAGGATTTAGTCCACACATTGATGGACACTACCTCAGTCTTGCTGCACGAGATCCATGTAACCAATTGTCATGAAAGCCTAGCCACCAACTTATGGCAGCATGCATGATGGCTTGTCCCTTAGTTCTGATTATGCTATTGTGCACTTGATGAGTGGTTGACACCTAGATCTTTTGCAGAACCGATCCAAGCAGCTAGCATACAATCAGTCACATATCCAGTCTATGCAACCAATGTATGACACGCAACAACCTTGGTATGTGCAACTAACGTACTGTGATGCTGCAGACCTAGTGTGTGCGGTCAATACATGACATAATGTAGACCAACTCTGTGTGACTAATGGCAACCTCAATCTGGATGTTGTTTGCATGACCAACAAGGGATCACCATAGACCTGGTCCGCATGGTTGGAGCTTAGTTGGCCACAAACTTAGTGTGTGCGACTAACACTGTCCATCATAGAAGTGGTTTGTGTGGTCATAGTGCTCACCATCGCCACAGACCTAGTTCGCGTGACTAGTGAGTAGCGTAACCTACTCGACTAATCCCCAACTTGTCACTCACTTGTTCAATTGAAGCATGGTCAACTATAAACCTAACATGCGTAGCCAGTTAGAGAGACCTATCCTACATGGATAGTGCTCGACTTGTAGGATTGAGGTAAAGTGCCAGAGGGGAGTGGGGGGTGGGGGTGAATAGCGCTCGTGACTTTTTCACGGGATTTCATAAAACTTAAGAGATACGCAGCGGCATTAGAATAAAGAAGAAAGACAAAGCTAACACGTTTAGTTTTACTTGGTTTGGAGTCTTTGACAACTCCTACTCCAAGGCCCGTGATCGTTGATCGCTTTCATAAGAAAATTCACTATCAATCCGAATAGTACAAATGAAGATACAAAGTTTTGTGTTAAATAAAATATACCGTCAAATAAATTATCCGGAGTAAGGCGTAGTTGTCGGAGCGGTGTCGCAGCGTCGTAGTTGAAGTTCTGAGCAGCGCGAAGCTTGTTTGATCGTCTAGAAAGTTGTATCTTGGCTATTGCTTGAGACCTTCTTATATAGGTTGATCCAGGCGCCTCTATCATCATTGAGGCATCTCTATTCGGCTTGATCTGATCCCAATCCAAGCTCATCGTAGCTTATCCGCATCCAGGGGCCTCTATTCTTCCAGGAGACTCAATCCCAAGCGCCTCAATTCTAGGCGCCTGGATCCCTTCCAAGTGTCTCAACAGCTGATGTGACACTGATTGGAAGAGACTTCGTTCCTCGAGGCATTATCCTATCCCAGGCGCTTGAATCCTTTCTAGGCGCTGCTTGGATTCCTTCCCTGTGTTTGGACCACCTTGGTCTAGAAATTTAATACCTGCTTCAAAAGTTAGCATAAGAAATATATAGAATTATAATGCAATAAGGGCAATCCAGTTTGGATTGTCTAGTCCTGACTTTTACATTTCCCATGAAATTCTAGGTTGGATCGACGCCTACTGTTCCCTCAACGGGAAATACGTCCTCACTTACTCCTCCTAGGAGAGTTTACATGTTGCTTGATCCTCCTGACTTGTTTGTACATTTGCTGATCATCCGATCTTGACTTTAGGACTTCTCGCTAGACGTCCTATCCTCGATCTGCCTAGAATTCCGCCTGTGTACGCGACCCCCGGGCTTCCGCCAGATATCCTCGATCTGCCAAGTCTTCTGCCAAGTCCACTCGACTAGGATTTTGTGTCCAATCCACTTACTAGGACTTCGTGCCCAATCCGCTTGACTAATATTTATTGCCTAGCCTCATCTAGGACTTTTCTGCACACTTAATCAACATCATTAGATAACAAGAAACCTTAACTTTGAACTTTTACCAACATCAAAACCAGGTTCGATTTTCTGGTGCTCTCTGCACCAACACGACCTACCACAACCTAGTATTCCAGGCCAAACCAAAGCATGTCTAACAACATACCTAGTTTGCATTGCCAATTCCTTGTCTGACATAGACGTGGTTTGCTCGGGTACTTATAGACATAGCTAGAGTGCAACCAATAGCAGAATGGTCCTTGTGGGGCCTATGCCCTCCCTCGGGACATTGTGCAGAGATGAGAAAAAATCATTTTGATTATCCCTCCCTTGAATGTGAATCATGTTTATTAGGTAAACATACTAGGTCTTATTTCCATAGTAGTGTTCATACACATGTTTTTTCACACTTTATTTTAGATGATTTAAATGTTTAGAGTCTGATTGGAGCCTCTGTCCTATCTTGTAGGAAAATAGAGAAACAGATAAAAGAAAGGGGATGGAATGATCACTTCGAGAGGATCAACCTCCAATAATCAAACTAATTTGATTAATCAATCATATTACTTTATTGCCTCCTCTCCAAAAAGATTACATGTCTCTAATAATACCTTGTCAATATAAAAATTATTAACAAATCTAATAACCTATTCTAATATTTTGAAAGGGTAAATAATAATAAATCTAATAACCTATTCTAAATTAGAAAGAAGAATTAATAACAGATCTAATAGCCTATTCTAAAGGATAATTTTTGAAGGGGTTATTTGAATATGTCTTTTTGAGGATCGTATTAGTCCACTGTCCTTCAAAACAACTTTGTCCTCAAGGTTGGTCTTTTTCTTTCGATTATTTGAATAAAATGTTTTCTTATTGTGCACCAATTGATATCTCCTTGTGATGAAGACAAATGACCTTTTATAATTCTTTCTTAACCTTTTATAATTCTTTCTTAACTCCGAAAAATTCCTTTGATAATGAACTGTATTGTGTTGGATCTCCGTTGAAATTTTATGAGCATGCCAATATATTCTTTTCCTTTGCTAAGCCTTATGTTAGTCCTCATCGAGTTATGATGAAAGAATACTCCATGCAGTGTTTGATGTTATTGATAATGACAATGTATTATTTCTTTGTTCTCTTGAACAATGGAAGTAGAGATTGTTGCATATGCAGTAACTTCAATTATGGGTGTTGCGATGATTGTGAGAGATGAATTCTTCTTATCACTGTCAAAGTTTAGCTCATATAAATCTTTATAACTATCTTGTTGTTCGTTCTTTTGCTCTATCTCTTTCATTAATATTTTTTTCCAATGGCCCTTCGGACTTCATTGTATCATCAGGAATTATCTCAGACAATGGATTGCTAACAACTTTATTATTTCTCCATTCTTTTTCAAAGGTCTTTTCTTCTTCCAACTGTGCGAAGGATGATGTAGCTTTTACTGAGCAAGGATAGTATGTCTTAACCTCTTTTTGGATCTTAGGATGAAGTCCTTCAATAAAAGTGTTCAACAATTTTCACTCTGACTATTCACGAGTTTGATCAAAGAGTTGGAGAAAATGACTATGATATTCTGCTACATGATTTGTTGAATTTTGGATAACTTATCATCTTCATTCTCCTACTCTTGTGGGATGAAATGGGTGAGAAGATCATCTACAAACTCCTCCCATGATGCATAACCACAGCATGACTCAATAATTGATACCATCAGAGAGCTTTCGATATGTAGATCGCTTAGACTTTTCTCCTATATATGTAGGTCCCTCTTTCTTTTTCCGGTGATGTTGTTCTCGTTGTAGGTTTTCTCACCAATCTTATGCCATCCTCTATTCTTCATGGATGGGTTATCAAATGCATTTTCCTTCACTATTTTCTTTCCACTAGATGTTAGATATTGTCTTCCATTATAGATATTTGGATGCACTTGTTTTGTTCACCTAATGCCCCTTGGTTGGGATTAGATATATCCATGGATTATCAAATGCATTTTCCTCAACTATGATTGTCTAAAAAAGGTTACAATTGTTACTCCCCTTAGACACATTGAGCCATGATGTTGACTTTTTGAGTTCACTCCTTTCATTCCCTCCCCACCTATCTTTTATTTAAACCAATGCAAAAAGTTCTTCATGCTCCTACTGCATTGTCTTTTCCACCCCCACTTGTGGATCTCCCCTACCCTCTTTTGATGTTGATCAAACACCTGAGGCACCTTGCAAGTGTATTATCAACGATTGCATTTCTAAACACTTCAACACCTCCCTAGACTCTATCGCTCTGTTTTTGTTAGTTGTCGTTACAAATCCCTTTTTGATTTTGACATTCCTATTGATTTTTGTAAAGCTACCTCTATCACCTAAATTTTTGTCTTTATCCCTTCTTTATCCTCACAATCAATTCCCAAAAATGTTTTAGAGGCACTTTGGATCTAGAATGACAAACTATAATCAATGAGATTGATGTGAGATAAATATGATAGGGAGTAAACCTGTAGATACTATAGATTCTAGTGTTAGGTTAATACTGGGATAGGGGGAGGCACTAACTGACCCTGAGGATTGGAAAATTGAATTATGACATCTCATCTACTGTTAGTGTGATCAGTCAATTCCTAGAAAATCAATGTCACCCATTGGGTTGCAACTTCACATGGTGACAAGATCAAGAGCAGAGGTCTTTCATGTGCATTAGGGAGATGAGTGCTTCTGGTTATCTATTTTACCACTACCTATGGGCATTATTGATCGTATTTATAACATATGCAGGTTTTCATGTGGACATCTAAACATTCACAAGTCTCATGGGTAGATATGTTCAGACCCATATATGTGCAAACCCAAGGATGAAGTAGGTTTGGGATTTCGGGATCCGTGTGATTGGAACTTAGTCCTTTTGGCTAAAGTATTATGGCGGAAGGAGGATGCACTTTGGTTAAAGTGGGTGCATCACACTTACCTGAGGCGCACAAATATATGATCTTGGAAGCTCGTCCACATAGATTCCCCACTGCGGTTGCTTCGGATACGAGATCTTATCCTATTGGTTGTTGGGACACTGGAGGTTGTTGGACAGATGTTGATAGATTGGTTTGCCTGGGACGATGGAGTGGCTTGTGCTTATGACTTCTTTAGGCAACCTAGTCCTAAAAAGCCATGAGTTTGAATAGCGTGGAAGGCATATATTCAACCAAGTCATGCAGTTACATTATGGATATTGACGCAGCGGCGTCTCCCTAGTAGAGATAGACAAGAGTATTTGGAGGATCAACAACTCACCTTTTGCCATCAGGTGCTAGAGTCACAGGAGCATCTTTTCTTTGGGTGTCCCCCCCCTAATCAGTAGCTCCCGGTCCTAAGGTTGTGGGATGGCAGATGATGGTGATTGGGTTTGCCCAATCTTGGTTGTACTCCCTTTTCTTTCGATTTAATATATTTTTATTTAACCCAAAAAAAAGATCAAGAGCAGAGGTAGAATATAGACATAACCCTAGCAACATGTGAGCCCATTTGGGTTAAGCATCTGATAGCAAAGCCAAAGAAGTTTTACAAATAAGCCTCCTGTTACATCTAGAGAATAGAACAAAGCATATACACATTTATTATCACATTATTATAGAAAAAGTGCAATCTAACAAATCATTACATTGTTTGTTAGTTCTAATGATTAGTTGATAAATTTGCGTACCAAATTGTTAAGAGAGTCTATAGTTGAATATATTTGTACCATGTTGGGTTTCTATAATTTGTTCGAAGCAACAAAAATTGAATGTTATAAAATTGTGCAAATATATAAGGAATAAGGTTGTGTAAATATACAATGAGTAAGGTGGCTATTTGTAATACTCGCTTTCTTTCTATACTAGGGATAAATTTAGGATTCTCTTTAAAGGTTGATTTTTAAATATTTGCAATTTTCTCAAATTTTGAAGTTGTTTAAATTTCTAAAAAGTTTATTATATATTATTTAAGGATAAGCTAGATCAGTATTTTACAATCAATTTGTCTATATATATATATAAATCTTTGACGAATCAAGAGTTTGAGTTTTCTATGCTATGATTTTTCATATATCTTTTTTTCTTTGATGAGTCGAGAATTTGAGTTTTCTATTATATGATTTTCCGTGTTGCAACAATTGGTGTCGGACTCTGAATTCCTAAGTCGGTCTGCTCAAGATCTTGTGGTTCTTCAATATCTGTTACTTCTTGCACAACTGCCATCCTAGGTGATTCCTTCTCTTCCCTGTTTGTTTATCTAATCCTTTGGCTATCTCTTGGGCACCTTCTTGGATATAAGTCCTCTTTCCCAAATTGGAACACAACTCTAATCATTTTCCTCCCTTTGAGACAACCTCACTTGCAAACCACACTGGCATATTTCTATGGTCTTACATTTGTCTGCACCACCACCACTTGCACCCACCTGTCCTCTGTAGTGCACAACTCACTGAGAACCTTCTGGCATTGTTGCAGTCACCACTGTTGGACTGCATATGGTCGGTTAGGCAGAGGTCGTTGAGCCTGCAATAGAAAAATAGAACCTTTCTCGTGCACAATTAAACTTAACCAAACACAATTTAAGTAATTAAAACAAAGACATAAAAGGAGTACGAGACAGAGATTTACTTAGATCACGATCAGAGGATTGCTACTCCAAGGCAAATGCGGAGAAGTCTTGTACACGTTGAAGATCAGAAACTTGAAAGCTCGAATATAATAGAGATTACAGTATTTGGAATGAGAAAAACTGAAGCACCAGAGCTCTATTTATAGCTTTGCCAACTTTGAT
>JBBPFP010000076.1:4450957-4463832 GCA_037974795.1 Kaempferia galanga
TTGTTTTTTCCTGGATCACCTCCTATTGAGTAAACAAAATAGAGGAAAGTTCTCATCTTTCTTTCCCCTCCTCCCTTTTTCACCACCGTTCCACTACCCTTTTCCACCACTGACATAGTCAACTTCTAAAGTGAAGGAAAAAGAGAAAATAAAGAATTGTATGATCTTTTTTCTTTTCATTCTACTTCATTATTCTTGTTTTTTTTTAAAAACATAATTTATAGAAAGAAATAATGTTATTTACTTATTTGCATCCATTAGATGCTTAACTTGATTTTCCTTCATTTTCATCAGATTTGGACACATAAAATGGAAAAAATGGATGGAATTATATTCTTCCCTCATCCCAAAAAATTAAATTCATTATTTTATTTTTTAACTATCTTTTCGGCCCACATAAACACAACAAGTGGCCTTCAATATCTATATGATGAGACTGTTTGATAGAATGGTGGTAAGGGTACATGCAATAAGAAGAGACAATCCTCTAGGTGCTTAAGATTTTTACTATACTAATGCCATCTTTTTGCTTTCATTGAGAAATGGAGTGTAATTCAATGAAAATTGCTATTTTTATGGGTGGCATTGATTTTATTACATCAATAATTTGATTTATTATCTAAAAATATCTTCTATCTCAGTGACAGAAGAAACCATAATAGTTTAGTGTTAATCTTATGCTACTCGGCGATAACCATTTATGTCAATAAATTACTTCTGTTGTTTCTCTAGAACCAATATTCCAAGTCCAACGGAGGTAACCTTGTTTTCATATTTTTGCATGGATCGAACTGCCGTCCAAAACATATGCTACAACCGAGTTTCTGTACTTCTGCTTATCTAACTCTCTTTGGAACTCCACAGGGTTTACTGCTGGAGCCTTGAGGACTTGCTGCGGAGCTCCTGGAACAGGGAACTACAACTTCAATCTGCAGGCCAAGTGTGACCAAAATGGCTCAACCGTGTGCTCCGACATATCTGCTCATGTAAGCTGGGACGGAATCCACATGACTGAGACTGCCCATCGCATCATCGCCCAGGGTTGGCTCAATGGCCCCTATGTCAACCCTCCCATTTTGAATCCCCCCACCAGCTAAAGAATCTTGAAGCTACTGTTCTTGTCAGAGGAGGTGATTGAATCTTAGTTTCGATTCATTGCCTTAAATTGTTCTTCCTGATCAATTCTTTACTTTGTTAGGGCTGGGTAAATTAATGACCATCAGCGATAGTTTCCGACAAGGACACATTCTAGTTCCATATTTGAGTATTAAGTTCATGGCTTACTTATGGCAGCAACCAAGTATGATCAACTGAGTTCTTGTACCAGTTTGGATAGTAAAGAAATTCTAGTTCCATATTGGATCTTTGTTTCGATTCATGGGTACAATTTGTTCATCCTGATCATTCTGTGCTTTGTTAGAGCTGGGTAAATTAATGAATACTGGTAGATACTTGTGATAGTTTCTGAAAAGGACAAATTCTAGTCCCATATTTGAGTATGAAGTTCTTCAGTTTGGTGGCTTACTTATGGCAACAATCAAGTATAACTGAGTTCTTGTGCCAGTTTAGATAATAAAGAAGCTGAGAATGCTCACGGTCGGGATGAGTCTCCATGTGTACTTTTTCGACTTACCTAGATGGCCGGTGAAAATTTTCGTAGGGCCGGACATGCCACTTTAATTATTTTTGATAATAAAGAAGAAATCGTGATTCCACTTACTACTTCCATTCTAACATTTATTTTTTCTTTTACAGATTTTTTTTTTATAAATTTTATGCTGAAAAACAGATTGCTCCATGAACAATTTACTTATAAATCAATTATCACATTACAACAAAAAGTACATGAGCATATGTTCTTCAAAACTCATCCCATAATTTTTTTTAAAAAAAAAAACAAATGCACTTGTAAAAAAGGGATTGCCCAATTCTTACAAGTCACAATTCACAACCTCCAAAATTAAAAATAAATAAAAAAGAAACTATAAAACATGCTTTGGCATGAATGAAATTAGCAATCCAAAGAATGAACACCAAATACAAACATATATTCAACATTTTTCCCTTCCCTCCATGGTTCCTTTCCCTCCATCTCAATTCCCGGTTTCCCGCTCGTAACGCCCCATGGCGGTATAATCCAAAGTACCAATCGCCACAATGTTGGAGCCCGAACACCAAAACGGCACGACGTCCGTTACATTCCCGTAGCATCTATATATACTCCGGCGCCGTGCCGTTAAAACGCTCCTCAAGATTCCTTCTCCGCTACTCGGATTTGGTTTCGAAACGAAGCAGAGCCCTCGGCGAATCCAACGCGACGAAGAATTGGGCGAGGAGATCTGAAGAAGGCTGGCGGACTGAACGTGCTCCGGTTGTTGCCCAATTCTTTCGCCTATTTGTTTGATTTTTTGAGGGGAATTTCTGTTGGAATCTCGGGGATTAGGGTTTCTTTCAGGAATTCCGGAGGATTGTTGGTTCCGGTTGGTCGAGGGAGTGGGGTTCTCGCTGGTTTTTAGATCGTAGGATGATCATCAAACGCAGTTTGAGGGGGCAAATGCCGAGCTTGAAGCGATGTAAAGCCGAGGAGCCGACATTTTGCGACGATGAGGGCGATGACGGGGCAACGGACGGACGACCGAAGCGGCGGAGGGATGGGGCTGGCTCGTTCCCGCTTGAGATGCTGGGGGATGTCTCCGGCGCTGGAATTCCCTACCTTTCTGACGGCTCTCGGATGGGGATTGTACGCGGGGATCTCGGCGCCGCCAACTTGGGCTCCTCTGGGTCCATCGAATTGTCCGTATCCACTACTAGCGCTGTGGAGGCTGACGAATTGGGAACGGGTGGATCGGTGGAGCCTGCAGCTACTTCGGCACCGGTCGCGCGGACGTCCAGGGGCCGCTGGCAGGTGCTCCCTTCTCGTTTTAGGGATTCGGTTCTCACTGATCCCTGGAAAAAAGAAAAAGACAAATCTAAGATGACAGATACTGATTCATCTATTAACGTTGAATCCGGTAAAGATGATAGATTTAGCTACAGAGGCTCCGCATTCAACTCCGGATTGAGGAATTCATGCACAATGTTAGGGGAAATGGAGTATAGAGCTTGCAGAAACATCAATGCGAACAAATGTTCCACTTCACGAAGTACTCTTACATCCATCGAGGACAGCCAGGTGGGCCTGGAAAGGAAGTTCCTGCGGCCCATGGTTGATGCACAGGATCAGTCACACTGTTATTCTAATTTGGTAATCATGGAGTCAAAGCTAGCAACGGAAAGTTTAGACAGAAGGGAGGATTGTTACTGCCCGGAGGATTTTGTTCTGGGTGATATAGTTTGGGCAAAATGTGGAAAGAAAAACCCTGTGTGGCCAGCAATGGTGATTGATCCTTTGCGGCAAGCTCCTGAAAATGTTCTAAATTCTTGTGTCCCTGGAGCTCTTTGTGTTTTGTTTTTTGGGCAGTCCAGAAATGGAAAGGTAAATTATATAATCTTCATTCTGATTTTTTATTCATATTTTCCTTGCACCTGCTGGAGTAATAATGCAATATAATCTGGCAGGCATATTCATGGGTGAAGAAAGGGATGATTTTCCCTTTCTTAGAATACCTAGAAAGGTTTGCTTTATTGATTTTATTTATTTATTATTGGTTTCAAGTTGTAGAAACTTTTTTTTTATCATGTATTGATGCACCACTAACTTGTTCCAGATTCCAAGTGCATACTCAATTATCTAAGTACAAGTCTAGCAGTTTCCGAATGGCTATTGAGGAGGCTTTCCTAGCTCAGCATGGTTTTTCTCCTGTGAGTGCTAGTGGTCACTTTGCTTCAGATGAATCTGTTCCTGGCGCATACCAGGAGGTTACTGATTTAAATCGTGAACAAGAATGCCAATCAAAATTCCAGGCAAGTAAAAATTCTCTCTATGTTTGTCATTAGGTCATTTTTAATTTGAAGCTACACTGGCTATTTAGCATGTGTTAGAAATATCTTTTAGAAAAAAAAGGTCTATGCAACAATTAGTATGCCTTAATAGTTTTTGCTCCTAGTTTAATAACTTGTGATGGTGGTAACCTGGAAGCATAACAATGATTCAATCCTTTTTTTGCATATATTATCCACATTGTTTTACCCTGTTGAGTAATTTTTCCCTCTAAGCACTGGACATCTGGTGCTAAGGGGTCAAACTTGTATTTTAGGTTCTAAACTTTTTATTTGAAGTTTAGGCTGTAGACAGATCAGGGATGCTTTGTGAAAGCTGTGGAATGAATCTTCCATATAGGAGTGCAAAGAATATGAAAAGGAATTCACAGCAGTTACTATGTAAACATTGTGCTAAGGTTTGATTCTCGCTTCATGAACAGCCAATGCCATTTGAAAAAAAAACTAGCTTTATTCAATTGCCATTTATTGGCTCCTTTTTCTTGGATGGAGAAAAGTGGTTTCTGAGAGATGCACTGGTCTTTCACAGCTCCTAAGTTCAAAGCAGTATTGTGGCATTTGCAAGAAGATTTGGCATCACACGGATGGGGGGAATTGGGTAGGACAATTTGACATCATAAATTAAGAATTTTTTATTTCAGTTTTTCTCACAGTAAAATTAATGTGCTAACTGCTACCAATAACATTATTTCCTATTAGGTCTGTTGTGATGGGTGTCAAGTATGGGTACATGTAGAATGCGACAAGACATGTGGTAACCTAAAGGTATGGAATCCTTTTCATAATTGTTTGTTTATGTATTAATCTTTTGTAGAATTATGATATGTTTTTTGTTTTTATAATCCAATCCTTTCTGACATTAAATTTATTGCAAGGATCTGGAGAAGAATGATTATTTCTGCCCTGATTGCAAGGCTACACAGAAATCTGAAGTGTCAGATTCAGATAGAAAATCTGTGACAATAATGTATTTGTCAATTTTCCATAAATATCAAAACTTATTTATAGAGAGTGTAGACTTGGCTAGCTTGGAAAGTTAATAATATGTCACCTATACAGAACCAATGGTGATACTTTTCGGGAGGAACTGCCTGACAAGATCACTGTCATCTGCTGCAATATGGAAGGAATATATTTGCCCAAAGAACACATGTACTTATTTTTTTAACACTTCGCATTCATTTTAAAGTTATGTTCCACTTTGATATCTGTTTTTACTCACCAATTAGGAAAGCTGCTTGAAATGTAACTAGGAATTACAAAATGAAAAAAAAAATAATGTGCCATTGCTGGTGCCTAACATGGCGTACACTTTTTTTTTTTTATAATTTTAAAGCCACTTGCAAAGTGTTGATTTTTTTTCTTGCTGCCACTTAGACACCTTGAAATGTTACACTTAATTATAGCAATCCGGATTTTTGGGGTAATTTGCCAAAGAACATGAATCATTTAGCATTTTCCTGCTTTCTTAACAAGAACAAAATTGTGGCTAAAAATATATTGTTGAATGCTGCGAGAATTTATCTATGGCAAATAGATAGTTGCTAATTAGATGTTTTGTGGTTTTATTCATGGATCTGGTTTTCAGCAGAAATTTTGCTTTCAATACCTATACTCTGTTCTAATGACTTTATATAGATGGAACCCACTGAGAAGCTTCTGGGGCTTTGCCCATATACTTTTGTCAGCACACCTAGTGTTTGATCGAAAGCGTTAGAGGGGTAGCTTTTTCACACTTTTCGTAAGAAACCCTAGGTCGAATCTATGTTTATTGTTCCCTCGTTGGTGAACGTGTCCTCATCTACTTTTCCCACAAGAGTTGTCAAAATTTTTTAGACCGTTTGGACTTTTGCTCAGCATCCGAGACTTTAGGTCTTTCACCTAATGTCTTAGATCCTAGGATTTTCCGTCTGCTATCTGCGATTTTTTAGGACTTCCACCTAGTGTCCTCGTCTTATCAAGACTTTCCGTTCAGTCCCTCGGACCAGGACTTCGTTGCCTAGCCGCAACTAGGGTTTTTCACAGAATACACTAGGACTTTTACTGTACTTAAGCTCACTTAGGACTTTTTGCACACTAGTCAAAGTTGTTAGAACAACAATAATTCTTAACTCTGAACCTTTTGCCATCATCAAAATTTAGGTTAGATCATGTGGGGCTTCCTGCTCCAACACGTAGTTTTGCTTTGCCCGGTGTTCTGTCTCTTTGCGTTGGAATGGCAAAGTGGAAGCTGGGTTGCAAACATGCACCATTCTCTCCTTGTTTTATTGTTGTAAGCTTGTGATTGTGCCATTTTATCTGTTGCTAGTTGGTATAGATTGGAGAGTTATGCTGCCTGCATTCTATCTTATGTGATTACCTAAAGCCCATGTCAGAATTGAACTGTTTCTCCCAAGTCCTGAGCCAATAATATATGTATGATTGATGCTGATCTTGCCCTCTGTTTGTGTCAGTTTATTAATTTGTCAAGTGCTTTTGGCACAATTTCTTTAGCCAAAATAGATTGTTACTGCTGGATTTTTTTTTCCTCAATGGTGGGATGTGAGCTAGTCTTGGGGTGTACTAATTTTAATGTTTTATTTAACTCACTTTTGACTTTATATCATGCAGGGTTTTATGTCAATGTAGCTCCTGTAAGTCAAAGAAACAAAATCTGAATGAGTGGGAACGACATACAGGTTCAAGAAAAAAGTATTGGAAGGCTAGTGTCAAGGTCAAGAGTACAGGGCAACCATTGGGAAAATGGGTTAGTAACCTTATCTTCCAAAGATCCATGGGTTTATATTGTTTTTTCTTTCTCTAATGTGGTACTAGCAACTGTTTATAAAACTATAATTAAAATACCTTTGAAAAGATCTTTTACTGTTTTTCATTGTAATGCTTTCATGCATTCCCAACTAATTTTTAGTGTTGAAAATCTCTACCTAAGTATCTACCTACAGACATGATCTTTATCAGTATTTACGGCATTCTGGAAATAGTGTAGTCTTTGCTTATTTTGGACCCTCGACCTACGTGATAGCAAGCTGGACATTTTTTCTTCTTATTTATTTTTTTGTTTGCATTTTCAAATTGCTATTTCTTATGTTTGTGCCTCCTCTTCACCCTTCTTTAGGCTCTTACTATCCATCTTGTACCATTTCAACTCGTTTGAAGTAAATCGTTATGGTATTAGCAAAGTTTCAGAAAAATCTGACTTTCCTTTGATGAGACCTACTGTTTGATCTGTTATCTATGCTATTCATCATCATCAAATCATGTATATCCCAGCTATTTGGGATTGGATATGGATCTTATCCATCCCTTGAACTTTATGCAAGGCTACATCATTACATTTAAATAAATTAAATTACTTTTTTTTATTAAATTAATTAGATTTCTATGCTGTACACCTTCAGTGCTAATTAACTGAACTTGTATGCTGATAAAATGACATATTAGCAATATTGGTTTTGTAAACTTATATTGGCATAAAATACAGCTAGAAGGGTGCAGTCCATCTTTGGATAACCAAGCTAAGCAACCATCACTTGGTGATAGAAAAGAGAGGCTCCTTACTTTGCTTCAAGGTACACTAATTTTCTTATTTCTTATTTTATTTTGCAATCTCTTTATGCTTTTTTCCTTTTCTTCCTTGAACAGAACCATATGATCCAATACTTGCCAAATGGACAACAGAAAGGTGTGCAATTTGTAGATGGATAGAAGATTGGGATTACAACAAAATCATTATATGCAACAGGTCATATAATCTGATCCTTATTCTCCTTTTTTGAAATCCACTCATGGTTCTTGTTACAACTTACAAATATCTACAGAGGGTAACTGGGATTCTTACATATAGTATACAGAACTTAGTTGTCTTATTCTGCAGATGCCAAATAGCTGTTCATCAGGAATGCTATGGAGCAGTAAATGTACAAAATTTCACCACCTGGGTTTGCAGAGCTTGTGAAACACCCCTTCATAAAAGGGAATGTTGCCTTTGCCCTATCAAAGGTACATTTGCATGTATCATTCTTGTTTTACAATGCTAGGATTTCATAATTGAAATTCGAGCTTAATCATATCACTCCTGCATTGGTGTTTATAGCTTTAACTGTTGCAAAGCATGAATAATAACTTCTCAAGTATTTCATAGGTGGTGCACTGAAGCCAACAAATATTGATTGGTTATGGGTTCATGTTACATGTGCGTGGTTTCAGCCAAAAGTATCCTTTGCCAGTGGTGAAATGATGGAGCCTGCTATTGGCATATTAGACATACCAACTCTACTGTTTGGGAAGGTGAATTATGAATGATTTATCAGTTAGGTGATTTGTTATTAAGTATAGTAGCCATATGTCTTAGGCCATAAACAACAATATAAATCCTGACCTGTTCATTTTTCTATCAGATTTGTGTGATATGCAAGCAGAAACATGGTGCTTGCACACAGTGCTACACATGTTCCACTTATTATCATGCTATGTGCGCATCACGAACAGGGTATAGGATGGAGGTAAGTGACACTAAATTAGAAGGTCTCTAATTTGAAAGTTAAACTGTATTTGACTAATAGAGAGGCCTATGTTAAAATTTATTATGTTTTCATGATAATCATGCAAAATACTAATTCTGACATTATATCATCTGGATTATTTTCATGTCCCGAACAATGAGTGTTACTTTTTTGTTTATAGCAATCAGTTGCTTCATGGGCATTTATATATTCTTTGCAACAGTCTTTGTATTTTTCACTTCTTAGTCAAAGAATTTGTAAAAGCTTTTGTATCGGCACAATATTCAGTTTTTCTGCCACAATTTCTATTTCACAAGCTGCACAGAATTTATTTAGCCTAGGAATGGGTTTGACAAATATGTACATTATGGTGAAAAGCTTTTATGGTTATTTCTTATGGAAAACGTATTTTCCAGTTGTAGTCATCATAGGTTGAAAATTGTAACATTTTCTTTCTATCCTAAATAATTTGGAAAATTAGTATTGTCATTGTCTATCTGAATGGATCTTCTTGTCTATTTTTAATTGCTCCATTCTTGTCCTAAATTGGAGAGGTGTGGTACCTCACCTAATTACATTGTTACAATTGCAGTTGCATTGTTTGGAAAAGAATGGGAAACAAACAGTAAAGTTGGTCTCCTATTGTGCACATCATAGGTAAACTCAGTGGTCCTTATTGATGGAAATATTATATTCTGCAAAATTTTCATTGTGTCCATTGGGAAATTTGGATCGCTTATTTGGTATGCTGAGTGATTCAAGGCATCTTTCTAATGGAGATTGTGGACTCATAATTTTTTTCCCTCTATTCTAAATGCTTTTCTCTTCTTTGATGACTTACTCATTTGACTAGGTTGCTCAATTTGTATATAATTTGGAAGCAGAATTAATTGATTTTGGCATTGCTTTTAGGTCTCCGAATCCAGATAATGTGCTAATTCTGCAGACTCCGACAGGGATTATCTCCACTAACAATTTGTTGAAGAACATGAAAAGGCAAAGTGGTTCTAGGTTAATTAGGATGGAAATGCCTCAAGAAAACATAACTTCCACATCTGTGCCTTCTGAAAGGTCATCTACTGCAAGATGCTCAATGTACAAGAGAACAGAAATTAAGGTAGATAATTGTTTTTTATACTTGTTTGGTATGAGATAGTGTCTCAATATGAATATTGTGGCATATTCTTGAGATTTTCTAAATTCTCATTTTTTGTTTATTATCATCTTAGGTGAGAAAATTGTTATTTTTTTATCTCAAATTTGAAATTCTTGATGAATTTTTCTCCTGATTGCAGAACAATCTTAAGTTTTCCTGCTATACCTAAATTTGTAACTTTCTTTTGTAGAATATACGAGACAGTGGAATTCCACATAAAGTTATGGGACCGTGTTATCATTCTTGGGACTCTATCGAAAGTTTAAATGCATCTATGGTAATTATCTTTCCGAATTGTGCTTCATTATTCAAATTCAATCCTTTAAACCCGAAGAAGTTTATTTCATTACATTCTTCTGTGACAGGATGATAGAACTCAGAAATCATTTTCTTCATTTAAAGAGCGCCTCCGCTATTTGCAGGTAATTTACTGTCTTTTTCCTCTCGGCTTATTTCTGTTTCTTCTGCATTTCCAACAATTTTCATTTCTTGTGTTTCCAGTCAACTGAACTGGCTAGGGTATGCTTTGGTAAATCCAGAATTCATGGATGGGGTCTCTTTGCTCGTAGGAGTCTTCAAGAGGGAGAAATGGTATTACTGTTTGCTATATCTCCTTGTGTAATGGTTTATTGTGATATCCCTTGTGAGTTAAATATACAGTTCATTTTGTATGTTTGACTTTGATGTAATCATATGCAAAACTGTAAAAGTTTTTTGGCTCTTTGTTTTTTTTAGTATGGTTGCTAAATAAGAGCTAATTGTAAGGATCCATTAATGATATGGTTGAATTGTTCAGTTTCAATTTGGTTTAATTCCTATGGCTTTCTGGCTATTTGTTCTCTCTGAAATAGATTTTGAGGTATAATTGTTACTTGCATCTACATCGACGCAACCAATTATCAATATGCCATCATAATATTGACAGTTTTAAGCTTTCTATTAGGGGGAGCTAGATTTGAGATTTTGGAAGCACCTTGTTTTGAACTTAGCAAAAGTTTTTTTTAAATCTTCATTTTGTTGATAGAAATAGTAATGAAAAAAAATCATGGATAAAAGATATTAAACTGCAGATGGAGAGAGATTTCATGATTAGAGAGAGAGATGTATGATCTCTCAGACCAATGACCAAACAAAAAAATAAGTAGGGATTCCAAAAGATAAGTAATCTAATACAAGCAAAATGATGATCAGTGAATGCAAAATGATTTCTCAAATGATGCATCCCAAGTGAAAAATCTTGTTAAATTACATCACATTCTAGGAGCTGTTAAAGTTAAGCTACTCGAGTCACTCATTTTTCACCAACTTATCTTCAGGTCATTGAATACCGTGGAGAGCAGGTCCGACGTAGTGTTGCAGATCTACGAGAAGTGCGGTATAAAGTGGAGAAAAAGGACTGCTATGTAACTTCTACTATCCTTCCTTTTTTTGTCTTTCAATCTGGCATAAAGTGAATATTGACTAGTAATATAGTATTGTAACTTTGTTATGCACCTACAACCTAAGAGAAAATTTGTTTATAAGCTATGATATGCTGGACAAATTGGGAAGCAAATTGGTAGCATATTTGCAATTTTAGATGATTTGGAATTTGACATCTTCATGTAAGTGTGCACATAGCTGCATGTTAGGGGGTGCAGCTGTTTTGTAGTCCAACAGCAGTTTGATTTTCAGCTTATTACTCGATAAAAATTCCAATCGGCACATGTAAATGGTAATTGTTTAGATTGTGAATAGAGATTTTAACTAATTTACTCAAAGTTTGAGTAAGACTGATTGATTGAAAATAGAAGCTGCAAAGCAATTGAGCCATGATGATACCAAAATTGATCAATCAATACATAGAATCATAGATTTACCAACACTTACCTATAATTGTTTTTTACCTATTGTTTTAGTTTGCTGTCTCGACTGCAGAATTTTTGTTGGGAAGATGAAGTTGTAGGAATAGTTAGAAAAGAGGAAAAAATTATAACTCTTAAGATTATAGTTGCGAAAGAAAATATAAATGTAATTAGCATATATGCACCGCAAGTACGATTAGATGAAGCTACTAAATTTGGGACGACCAAGATGAAGTATTACAAAATATTCCGCTAAATGAAATGATTTTAATAGGAGGTGATCTAAATGAGCATGTCAGAGTAAAACATGAGGAATATGAAAGGGTACATGGGGTTATGGAATATCCAACACTACTCAACATAGGTTAGTAGTGTTGGATATACACCTCAAGCATAGTATCAATAGAAAGAAAACATATACGACTCTTAGAATTAAGTGGTGGAAGTTAAAGGATAGAAAGTAAAATATATTTAGGGAGAATGTAGCAATAAAAATATTAGGTGACTCTAATATGACATGGGATAAAATTGTATTGGGTGAGTTAAAAGGGCATGCACCACTAAGAAAGAATCATGGTAGTGGAATGAGAACCTCCATGTCTTGACCACTTGCACTAATGGCTAGTAGCCACCTGTGATTTACTTCCTTCGTGTTGGCCCAGGGACGGGTTGGTTGAGGCGCTAGGGGTGAGCGAATTGCCTTTTACCATATGTAGTGGAATGAGAAAGTGAAGGAAAAATGAGCCGCTTATAAGGAATTATATATTTGTAAGAACAAGAAAACTTTAAAAAATAGACAATAGCTATGAAAAAAGCTAAGAAAGTTGTGAATGAAGCAACAAATGACACTTTTGAATGACTATATTAAAAATTGGATATAAAAGAAGGGGAAAGAGACATTTATAGAATAACTAAAGTGAAAGAAAGGAAGACAAGATATCTTATTCAAATAAAATGTATTGAAGATGAATGCAATAGTTTACTAGTAAACGATGGAAAAATAAAAGAGCGGTCAAAGAGGTATTTTCATCAATTTTTAATGAAGGTTTAGATGACTAATTTAATTTAGGTAGTTTAAGTAAGTCAAATGAGTATAAAAATTTAAATTTTTATCGTAGAATTTAAACTTTAGAAGTATAACAAGCTTTAAATGGGATGCACAATGTAAAATCTGTTGGACCAGATGATATTAAGATATAGAAGTGAAACAAAGTATTGAATGACTTACAAAATTGTGCAAACTATAGACGTATTAAATGAGTTATATCATGAAATTTTGGAAAAAAGTAATAGAAAAAAAGATTAAAAAAGGAAACCGCGGTGATAAAAAATTAATTTGGGTTCATGTTTGGAAGGGCGACAATAGAAGCTATACATCTTCTTATACAACTAATTGAAAAATATTGGGAGTAAAAATAAGAGCTACACATGATA
>JBBPFP010000076.1:4495088-4505413 GCA_037974795.1 Kaempferia galanga
CAAGTAAAAGTTCTGGTCTTGTCCTTTTACTGTTTATGTTATGTTTATTTTAGTTGCTTTCATTAACTAACTTGAATTCCTACAAGATTGTTGCTCGAGATATTGTTCTGGTATTTTGCAGGTTAACCGACTTCCGTGCCAACCGACCCAAACTGACGAATCTGGCCCACTGCGGTTCCAACAGTTAGAGCCCTTGTCCTTACACTGTGTGAGGTACCTCTTAGTCTATAGTTGGATGGGCCCTCCCTGGAGCTCATCCCAGGTCACCCATCCTGTGCTACCACTACTCTTTTAATAAAGTCTTGTTTAAACAATTAGTATTTATACGCAATCAATTTTGAAGAAAAGAAAAAGGTTCTCAATCATCATTGCATAATATAGGATAAAAATTCAGAAACATCCTCTGTTGCATATATCAGATTAGTAGCACTGAATTTACTATTTCTACTTAGATGAATTTGCCTAGTTATTATCAAACTCATAGTAAGTATCAAACTACTGCAAGCCTTAACCAAAGGTAAGCATCAATCTACAGCCATCAACCCACGGTAATCAAGCATTAACCCACAGTAAGCATCATTTGTACAGCAACCTTAACCTACGGTAAGCAATATTAACCCACAGTAAACGTCCATTGTATAGAAACCTCAAATTACGGTAAGCAACATTACCCACAGTAAGCATCTCTTCTATAGCAACTTCCACTTACAGTAAAAGCATCACAGTAAACACCATTTGCACAGCAACATTAATCCATCGTAACCAAGTATTAACTCACGGTAACATCACAGCAATATCAAACCACGACAACAAGTATCAACTCATGGTACACAAGTATCAGCCCCCGGAAAATATCAAGTTCTAGTAAGCATCAATTCACGGTAAATCTCAAAATACGGTAACAAAGTTACCCTAATATTTGATCTATGCTTCCAATTCTCAAGATATGCAGGGAACCCTAATGCGTTTAAATCTACTGTTGCAAAGGTAAGTTAGTAAAAAAAATTATCTTAGGTTTAGAACACTTGCCTTTCGAATATGCAAAACCCTAAATCTGTAAGGGAACTATCGATTTCGAAATCGAAACCTATTTGGAGTTGTGATGTACAATTAAACTCAGAAATCCGGAAACCCTAACTTTATCAAAACCGCAACTATTTACCTCCCTTCATGTTTCCCAACCCTAGATTCAAGTTTGCAAGGAGATCTACTTGCCTTCCGAGCCTAGTCCTGCCTTCCCGTTCTTCCTCCTTCTTCGATTACTTCGTGCCGTCGCTGTTCGATGCCTTAACAGCTTGCGTTGCCCCTTTCCCGTTCTTCCTTCTTCTTCTATTCCTTCGCGCTACTGTCTCTCGGTGCCCTCATAGCTCGCGAAGCCTCCCATTTTTATCCCCTTCTTCGCCGAGAACATGTCACGAGGTCGCGACTTCGTCGAAGTCGCGATGTCGCAGCCCTTTTTTTCGCTCACGTGGAACCGAACCGGTTTGTCCGAACCGATTCGAGAAAACAAAGGGAAAGAAGCAACAAAATAAAAATAATTTAAAAGAAAAATTTTCAGCTACTTGAAATTTTTTTCTTAATCTAGTTTAAATGTTATCTCTATCTAAATTTGATGCCGAACTATATTAAAAATTTTCCTAGAGGTATCCGTACTTATTACCAAATATTATACTTGCCCAGGGTTATTTCTATTTAAAATTTTCAGGCGTTACAAATTCTTTCAGTCGGAAGTGCAGGTGTGCAACTAATTCGTCTTTCTCCATATGAAGGTTTAGGATTTGACTTCGTAGAAGATCCATTCTTGCCAATTTCGCGTCCGAGGTGCCTTCATGCATCTCCAGGAATTTTTCCCAGAGTTCTTTTACGGAGTCGTAGTTGCCGATCCGATTGACTTCCTGAGATGGAAGTACGTTAAGGAGGTAGAACTCGACTTTGCTGTTGGTGATTGCGTCCGACTGTTCTTTCTTGGTTCACAGATGCTCCATCTTTATTCTGTTTTAGTCTCTCGGGATTATATAACCGTATTTAATTATTAATAAAATATCAATTAATAATTTAGTAAATATCAAAGTAAGATGGACAATTTTATTTGAGTATTTCTTACATTTAAGCGTGTATTTCCTAGCCAAAAATAACAAATAACTATTACTATTTTCCTATTTATGTATTTCATTCTTCCTCTACTTAAACCAAATGCAAAATAAAACAAACAAACAAAACCAAAACCAATAATTTTAGTAGTGCATGCACCACATAATTTCATAGCAAGTAGAGGCTTGCATATATAATAAGGATTAATTATGCATGATACTAGTTGATTTATTTTCATTATGTGTGAGCATATTGACACACATTCAATATCTTGTTACAATCGTAATAAATTTTATCATATAAGAAGACTCAAGGGTCCTTATGGCACAACACACGAGTGCGATATTCTCCAAGTGCCCATATTGGAAATATGTTTCGATACGCTGCATAGCTGATTGTGCAGTTTTGGTAGAACATTCCTATAATCTCCTACACAAACAAAGAGTGAAAGATTGAGTATTACGATCGATATTCTCTTCTATAGAAATGAAAAGGATAAGTTCAGTTTGATGATGAAAGAAGAGCAAGAGAGAGCGAAACAAATAGAAATGTTTAAATAATGCAATAGAAAAAATTTCTATCAACCAAGAATGCAATAAGAATTACAAAATACTAGTTGAGATATATAAACACCTTCATAACGAAGAGAATCTTATTTTACGATAGAGTTTATCTCCCTTTTTTTATTTTCGATTGCACCATAGAGCTTTAAATTTGTCAAAATATTCTTAATATTTTCAGAGTGTTATCCTTTGACTCCTAATCATTAGCATCATTAATTGATGTAAGGAAATGACACTTGAAAGATACATTATTAACGTGCTGGGTTGTTTTCCCATTAAGTGTAATCTTAATAGTTTAGGGATGACATGACAATAGGTTAACCATATTAACCAGTATTTTGATAATTGCGAAAAAGAATAATTAGGTAAACTCTAAGGGCTCAATGAAAATTTTCTATTAAAGAAATGAGGAACAACGACAATCAAATATCTATTGTTGTTGTAAATTTCTCTCTTTTGGATTAATATGTATATTTATAATGATGTAAATAAAAATATTTATCAGTATCTAAGTATATGTCCATGACAAAGAAAGTACATGTCCTCACTTATTTTCTTTTCCCCGTATGCTCATCTCATTTCTCGAAAAAAAAAAAAAAAAAAGTAGCACGAATATATGCAATCTAAGTCCTTGAACAATGCAAAAGCAAAAAAAAAAAAAAAAAAAACACCAAGAATAACATTATTTATCACTACTCATTTCACATGTTTTCAATGTATTCCTTCATATATATATATATATATATCAATGTGTAAAATAAAATCGAGAAAGTGTACAGGAAAGAACATTGTAATAAAAATATCAGTGAAAGAATAAGATGAAGAATGGGAGAAAAAAAAATTGCATTGAAGTAAAAAAATTGTAAAAAATCTAAAGAAGTAATAATTATAAAACTAGAGAAGCACTAAAACACATCCTCGATAAAATAAAAGTAAAATAGAAAAGAAAACTGTCCGTAGAAATAATTAAGTTTGGTGTTTGATGAATTAATAAAAAACAAAGCTAAAGATGTCTGTCTTACTTGTTGGGGAAATTCGCCATTCTCCATTTGCATATTTATTAATACCTTAGCTGCTCTGTGCAATGGTGTTGGATCTCTGTCACCCTGTCTCAGCACAAATTTGAAAGAAGTAATGTTACTTCATCTATTAATTACATTCAAGAACATTTTATCAACTTGCACACAATATTTTTCATTCTTTTCTTCCTACAGGCCATACTTAATTGCAATCTTTCTCCATTCACTCGATAAAAACTGCTTGTAAATTTGTAGTCCTAGGAAATCCCAAGCCCTCATCAGATTTGTGATCGACAAAAAACTAACCTGTTTGGCATCAATTAGAGCTAGCATTGCCACGCTTGTATTCACTGCATGACTCCTGTTGCCCTCAAGATTTGTGTAAACCTGCTCAAAGAGAACACGAGAAATATCTAAGTCACTTACCATCTTGATAATATATGTGAAATATCAAGTGGTCAGTAACTTTCTGAACCAATCAAGATGCCACTGTGAGACAGTCATAATTGTAGGGTACACGAATTAATTGGCATCGGAACAAACTCATTTAGTAAACTCACATAGAAAAATTAGAATTTGATGAATCATGTAAAACAAGATTCAGATATTCAAGTAGATTTCCACATGATGTCCAAACTATTCGAGGACTAGTGCACCAATGTTGTGTTGCACAAATCATAAAACTAAAATATAAAGATGGAATGCACGAGAAGAAATCAGTGTGTTGTCTTAGCTTGAAGCTTGACCTTATTAAACTCAACTTGCATGTTAAAAAAACAGAGAATAATATCTGCAAAAATGAACTAGAACCCATATAACGGTGCTGATTCTGGGAAGAAACTTGAAAAGATAAATGGGTAATAAATTAGGAATTAACCTTATTTACACAGGAAAGGTAGCTCTCTCCCCAACCACCAGAAGCAAGTTGTTTAGATAACAGAAAGTTGCATGCCTTTCGTATACAAGAGCTGCTCTCATATGTCTTTCCAGAAGCAAGTAATCCCGCTACTCCAAACCATGTGCCAAAAGTGAAGCAAACAGACCAAGATCCATACCTATTAAAGTAGATAACAGTCTGCATGAACAGTTTAAATACCTCCATAGCACTTTCATAGTGAGTGACCTCAAAGATTTTGTTCTTGGCAAATACCGAAATAAGACTAACTGAGAGAGGAAAGGATAGTTGAGCAAGATGGATCTTTAGGAATTAGTAACCACAGTTGCAGACTACATAACCCACCAGCTTGATGAATCTTTGAGTGGAACAAAATATTTATATTTTCCAAATATGACTTTCTAAGTCAGCATCAAATTGAATTGTCAAAGTAACTTTGACAAAAAAGATGAAGTATATATAGGGATAAATATCTTGAAGAGAAAATAAAACCGCTTAATTTACGCTCTCAACAAAAAAAAAAAAAAAAAAAAATCTCACCAACAAAATCCCACAACTCGGGGAAAAAACTCATTAAATGAACCAAAGAAGAATTTTATTATTTAAAAATATTGTCTTTATATATGGGATCCCATTCTTCATAAAATAAATATTTAATTTATCTCAATTGTTTTTTTTTAAAATTAAACTACCTTTTAAAAATTCTCCCACTATATTTTAAAAATATTACAAACTATAAGAATTTGACTACTTAAACAACTTTGAACCTTTCAATAATTGATTAGCATGCTTACTCCATTACTTTTTTTTTTTTGGCTTCTTTAAACAAATGACAAAAGAGAGCCCTACAAAATAGCTAGATTTAAATGAGATAGGCAACTAGAAGTGCAAACCATGAACCATCGTCTCGCTGTGTCTTTTCAAGAAAACATGCTGCTTTGTCAATGCAGTTGTCTATCTCCTCTCTCCGGTGGCTTGGATGTATCTTTTTAAATAATGCCAATGCCTTAATCACTGATGAAGTGCATTCGGCATACCTGTAAATGACATTTGCAATTCAATTGCAAATATAAAAAATTGAAGTAATAAATAGGAAATGTTATATTAAGAAATAGAAGTGATGGAATCTTACGAATACTCAATCATAATGTCTCCAAATGTTTCAGACGGATTAAAAATCTGTACGGGAAAAAACATGAAAAGACTTGCAAAGTGAAGATAAACATGACTTTGGTAGAAAACTGTCCTAGTTTTATAGATAAAAATTCAAGGTTATTACGAACCAACCAAGCAGACATAAATACTTTCTGCTGTATATCGAGGTTAATGCTTATCAAGACCATCATTGTGTATGAAACATGAGGTTTCTAGTCCGGTTTGCCTTTGAAGAAAAGTTGATATACAGAAGGCCAACAATTAAAGATAGATTCTTTTTTTTTTTGTAAAATTATACATTGTTCCATTTCCCAACTCAGTTCACGAAATCTCACATTATACACAACTGGAAAATGTGGAAAATGCCCCTGGATTTAGTTCTTTCTTCTAAAACTAGAAAAGAGATCAATTTGTTGAGAAATTTTCACTTTTTCATTTTGAAATTGAAAAGGAACATACAATAAGATATTTCAGATATAAACTAGCCACTCCAATTTGCATGTGCCAAAGTTTATTTCTTTCCTTTATTTTTTTTGCTATCGTGTTCCTCTCACGCTTCCCTCGACTATCCAAAATTTCTATAGTTCTTGAATTAACATATATAACAATGCCTTGAACTAATGATCTAAGGAATTTGTTAACAATTATGATCATAATAGTAAACAATAATTAATTCCAATTTTACATCTTTAAAACTACATTTATGCCTTCCAATTAAACAACTTCAAGGATAAGCCCATATTATATAAACAACTCCTGTTTGTCCAAAGTGAATTAATCTATGAGCAAACTCCAGATACATGATTGAGAAACATATGCAGAATGCAACAGCAACAGAATGTTCTTGGAATACATACCTCCAACCAAGCATAGGATCTTGTAAATTCATAAGTGGCAAAACCACCATCCTTGTTCTGCAACATAACTACAATTAGAAGAAAAGTTACTGTTAAGTATTTGCATTTATTTCTAGTGTTGTTACCGTTAGTGAAAGGATGACATTAACAGCATCATAAAGCTTCCTTGCTTCAATTGGATCACCAACAATTTCTGGAGAAACCTTAGATAACAAGAGAGCAGCCTATAGACGAAGCATTAACATTGGCATTAGCATCAACATCAAGAAATTTGGCTTGACAATAGAAGATAGCAGTTACCTTAAGTCCTTCCGCTGTGCAATCTGCGACAATCCACCCTTGATCTGCAGTGGAAAAGGTCCATCCACCTTTGGAGATGTGGCGGTACCAAAATTCAAGATCACCAGGGCAATCTTCACGGATCTTCCAATTAGAAAGAAGTGAAAACTTAGTGTACTTACATATTCAATAAGGGGTAAATATTCAGTAGAAGAATACACATACCTTAAGAACTTTGTTAAAAAATGCTAACCTGTGAAAATTTTAAGAATTCGTGAGCCTTCTTGAGTGTTAGACCAAATTCCTCAAAAAGATCAGTTGACATAATTGCACGAATAAAATATGATGTGTCCCACAACTGGCTGCCATTATAGCCCTGCAAAATTAACGATGCGGCAACAACTTCTTTAACACATACAAAAAAAAGTACCACACACAATATGCAGATACTGTACACGATTATATATTGGAAGTAAAAAAAACTAATAAGAGTTGATGCGATGCATATTCTAGCATACCTGCATTTTCATTCCATCTTCAGCTAACCATAGATAATCATCTATTCGTGCAAGATGTAATTTAAATGCCTCTGAATTTGGGTCTTCAATCCAGACGCAAAGCATATTAAGTACCTATAAAGATGAAGTTTCAGAAGAAAACAACATGTCTCACATAATTGAAGGCTGAAGCATAACTCGTTAAACATACCGTGTTGGTCAGAAAGAAAAACTGGCTTGGGTTTCATCCATATTCTATTTAACTCTTATACTAAACTGATAAACTCTACATGGAAAGTTACTGAGAATTGAGTACTACCACATCATGATATGTGGCATGGGATGATGCTGACAATGAAAAAGTAAGAAGAAAGGATAAAAAGAATTTCTCATATAGAAGGCCTCATGTTGAATTCCAAGCTCATAAAGGGACACATTTAGAGTTTAATTTTAAACATAAACCTTTGTTAGATAAATATGAAATATAAGTATAACTCAAGTTTATATCCAACAACATGAAGTGCATCCATGATATAGTTTTAAAAGACTATATATATATATATTATAAGATTTAGAGAAAAAAATGGGGAAAGAAACATCTACAGTATTTTATAGGCATTCATGCCACGACATACGAATAGTAAGAATTAGATAGGTTTTTTAATATGCAAAGGATCAAGACTTCGGAAGTTGAGGTAAAGGTTGTACTTTAAAGCCAGCATCCAAACTTTTTATGTAGACATTTGTTTTCCAGGAAAGTACAAAATTACCTCATAGATCTAATTGCAATCAGCATTTGTAATTAACTGCATTCATCACTAAAAATAAATAGTCTCATAAAATCAAAGACACTGCAGCATGAAAACCATAGAGTATCCAAAAGGCACATAAAATAGATACGAGTAACTCAAAAAGGATGATAATTTTGATTAAATACTTCTTCTTTATAAGCTGCATGAATTGCATCTCAACTTCTGGAAATAGATTCCTCTAATGGACATGCTATAGTTATCGGTTGTTATGCACTTACACGAATTGTCAATAATCAATCCTGTCGTTTGCTATAAAATTTGACAATAACCAACTTCTTCAAAGAAACTTTTTGACTTACCTTGTTAATTGGACCAATGCAGATATATCTAGTATTCTCATCTTCATAATGAATATGCTGGATAGCAGTATTAATAGCCTTCTCTCTCAACTTGCTACAAGGCCAATGCATTAAAATAGGTTCAACAATTTTATGAAGGAATGCCCAAACGATGTCTTGTATAAATGGATGTGGATAGTATAAGTCTTCCTGAAAAATACATCATCAAGCCACAAAATAATGAGCATTTAGTATATACTAATAAGCATCACAACTTATTATAGTCACCAATTACAGATTTATTTAATTCATTTTATGATTTTCTGGTACTACTTAAGAAATTTGAGAATAAAAAGGTAGACATGATCACCTTCTAGTCATTTATGGAGGGAAAATGTGGATACAATTACCTCTATTAAGAGAGAAATTACCAAAGCAATAAAAAAAATAACTAGTGAGTGGGGTAATAGATTTCAGGAGTTTCCCATTGAGGGTAAGGAGTTGACAAGAGCTAGATGATCGATCCCATCTGGAAACCGAGTCAGATGAAAAGGCTAACTAACGAGGGCAAGGACTTTGACCCCGAGAGGGCCACGAGCTAAGGAGGCAATGGAAATCTGTAGTAGAGAGGAAAGAACCAGTAGAAATCTGCTTTTGCATGCCTCCAATTGGGCATCCGCTACGCCCGTGAGCTAGAGGTCAGGCAGTGAAAGACCTGACAAGAGATAAGTCGGCCAGGTGTGCGTTATGCTTCCAAGGGGCATGATGGGTGTTCGGAGACCCGACCGGTCATCGGAGACCCGACCGGTGCCAAACCGGTCAGGTAGATGCGATGCGTGTAAGGTAGGCACAAGACCAGGAAATATAACCGACGTGGAGCCAGTCAGGTACATGCTACACCTGCGAGATGTGTGTTGGATGGTATTAACCTAGTCAAGTAAATATGTTAATCATATGTCTGACCAACTACTTATGGAGCACACGGTCAACCCTACTAGTCGGGAACATGCTGTGATTGTGATGTGCATGTTGGACATGAAAGGATCCGACTGGACCCTAGCCGGTTGGGTATTCACTATGACCCTAAAACTAAGGAGGTTGGGCCTCTAGCAGCTTTTTTGAGAGGTTGTTTTAAGGGACTCGGTCTACACCTGGCCCGATCGGCCTAGCCTAGTGCTTTTTCACTTTGACCATACTATTTTCATGACTTTGACTGCCTTCTCATCCGACTTCGACTGCCACGCCCTCTTGATCTCTGACATTCTACAAACCTTGGGCCTCCCATAACGCATCATATCACACCCCCCCAAGTCTAGTCGAAGGAGGCTCATGACCAACTTACTAGACCTAAGTCCAGCCTTCAAGGATCCCATGGCCAATCGATAACGCCCCTTCTCGACTGAGTGAATTATGTGCAGAAATCATGCATTCCGGATCGGTACATCAATAAACCAGCCGACTCTCGGATAGTATCGGTTGGTCTTTCGAGGTTTTCTAACACCATCTTTCTCGAAAAAAGATGTGTCAGACATTTTAAATTCCAAGTAAGGTAGTGGCGGCCTGTTGATGATTGCATCAGCAGAATGATTTGCCCATCGCGTCCATCATAAATGTCGTTTCCTAGGTGAATGCCACATGGTTTACCAACTTCGCCTTTTTTTGACCGCTGACGCATGTCATTTCACATAATTCAACGACACCTTTTCTCTTTTGATCACATGGTCATGGATGACCCAGTTATTTTGATCAAACGACTTAATTGTTGCGATTATCCCAAGGCACCTCTTTTAAAAACCTTAAGGTTGTGTTTGGTTAAGTGTAATGTAATAAAGCTTGTAATGTAATCAACTTTGTAATGTAATATGAATTATATTACTAT